>JAHDVF020001344.1:227521-490031 GCA_022606425.2 Lepidostoma basale | reverse complement strand
TAGATTATCGATTTAAAAGAATACTTCGACCCAAGAACACACGTATGAGTACATTCCACCTTTCTTTATGACCACGTATGACCAATTTTTGGAAGTTGTATATATGTTAAAGTCCTATGCCAGATTTCACATGTCAGTTTCAATGTGCCATCTATGAAGATTTTGATTACATATGTTAATCTTTTTAAGATTACTCTATATATAATCTACATACTAACGCCATCTATGGAGTGATAACCCACGGTGGGTGAAATCCAGTATTCGTATACAAATATAAGTATACATTCACAAAAATATTATATTTAATTGATCTAATTGACATATTGCACGGATAGTTTTGCGGGAACCTTGCACCGCATAAATGCATTTAAAATAATGCATTTGGAGTCCGGCGTGTTAAAGTGTAGGGTTATTTCGCAGTGGTCGGAAGTTTTTATCGCAGCCCAGCTCCCGCGTTACGCACGCGAGATGAGTTATTGCTCTCTCGGTCGCCGGCTGACACCCGCCGTCAGCCGGGAATGGGATTCCGCCTTATTCAGAAATGACCGCAGAAGACCTCTAAACTATTCAGAGTCATTCAAAATGCAATCTCTGGCTGCCGACCGCGCTAAAATAATATTCTTCCACAGTCAAGATTTTGAAACGTACCCAAAAATGGCGTCTGGGTTTATTTTCGATCGAGGGTTACTGTGGTTTTGTTTGATTAAAATACAGATTGGAATATTCTAATGTTTCACTTTGAGAAATTATTGTGATTGTCTAAGAACGGCCGTTTTTGAATTACACATACTCATAGGTCTAGCCTTATTTCACATAACTAATTGCTTACATAATCTAATATCATTTATTGTTTCTTGAAGAATTATTTAAATCTCAAAATTAAATAACTAAAGCCAATGAAAACGTTTGTCTTATTATTTTTTTCATTTATTTCATTTATTTATTTTAAACATATCTAAAGCATTACAGAATTTTTTTTCAATGCACTAAACATACAAGTTAGAGATACACAATAATAAGTAATACATAATAGATTAATAAAAAGAGCGAGAAACATAAGATGCATGCCAAATTAATAAAATAAATATACCATACAATTATAATAAAGATAGTACTTCTCTCAGATGAGCCAAACTATCACAAAATATGTCAAACTCCGAGGTGATACGATTAAGCAAAGATAATGCTCTACCTACCGGCATAACCATTGGCAGGTTGGTTCTGCATCGTGGGATATAAAACAATCTATAGCCCCTTTGTCGAAGATAATTATCAGGGACGAACAGACCTACGTCACTCAGGATTTCTGAGTTGTGTATACAACCGCCTATCAGTCGAAAGAAATGGACACCCAAGTGAATGTCTCGTCTCCTCTCGAGTGACTGGTAGCCTAGCATCCCTAGCAAGAAATTAGTTTGGAAAGAGCCACGGGTAATATCCATACTCCCTAAGATAGAGGTATCGCAGACATTTTTTCTGCACCCTCTCCACCATCAGGGAATATCGAATATCTTAATATGAATTAAAACGTCTGTTTTCTAGAAGTTTATTTGTGTTTTTATCAGAATTACACTATTATACACATGTTTCGCCTTTAAAATGCATTATCAAATGTAGCGAAAATCAAGCGCGTCGTTGTTTATATTATGCGAATTAAAATAACAGAAAACGGTAAGTAAGGTAATAGATGTAACTTAATTCATCGTCAATAATAATTGAGGAATAAACCTCAATATCTTGGAAAGTATTACCTGGAGTTCCAGGATTAGATAGTTAACTAGTTAATTAATGTTTATGTCATTCCCATAAACGATAATAAAACTTGTAGAAAACAGACGTTTTTATTCGTTTAAAAAAATAACGTTAGTGTATTAATTGTATGAATCATTTGTCAAATAAGTTATACGTAATGTAAATATAAAAGAGTCTCTTTAAAAATCAATATTTTTAAACAAATTGATTTTTAAAAAGTCTCTTTTAGTTTTGATAGTTTCTTTTTTAGAAGGATTTTTAATAATAGTTTATCTTGAAAAAATCACCGAACACCAATGCTAACCAACTTAATAATAATAGTTTTACTAACATGTAAAAGACGACCGCATCGTTTATGTGGAATATCAGGCTAACCAACCACGCGAAAATCAATCGT
The DNA here is from genome assembly GCA_022606425.2 of Lepidostoma basale. NCBI lineage: Eukaryota > Metazoa > Arthropoda > Insecta > Trichoptera > Lepidostomatidae > Lepidostoma > Lepidostoma basale. The sequence continues at coordinate 487,882 of JAHDVF020001344.1, read as the reverse complement.
CCTTTTTAAGGTTGCAGACAGCCCGGTGGTTTAGCCCGCATAGAGGACTCGTTTATTTTTGTCTGCAAATATAAGCGATGGCTCGTCAAACAGGAGTGTATCTCGTCCTTTTGGATGCACGGGCCTCGGAGCTATTAGAGGGGGCGATTCCGGATTTTATATAATGAAACAATTCAAATTATGGAGTCACCGTTTGAAGTATTCATTAAAAAAATAGCTCTGGTAGAATACTCAACTAACTAATTAACCATCACGCCATCTCTTGAAGGGGTAAGCAGTAAGAATGAACCGCTAAACTATTCTTTCTTGACATATATCGTGGCATGGACGCACGTTGATTTCTTCGACTCCTCGAGTCTACTAGATTAATTTGATCGTTCAGCGTTTTTCTGTCTTCTTCTATTTCTAGTTCCGTTTACATCGTTTACATACACTTTATTCACCATTATTTTTTTATTCATATTTTAATGTATTCAAACTATCAGTAAGAAAACTCAATACTACATACACACGGATGACGTAGACGAGATCTTTGATGATATTTCCTATCACAAGGGAGCATCGGTCATCAGAATGTTGCATGGGTATATTGGAGATGAAGATTTTAGAAAGGGAATGAACTTGTACCTTTCAAAGCATCAGTACAATAACACCTTTACCGAAGATACTAAATATGTTTAAAATGATAAATCAAACATTAACAGTACGTACAAAGTTAATTATCGCGAATACCTTAGTGACTGCGTTAATAATTTAATTATGAAAATCGGATACACAAATATTAACTCCATATACACTTTGTGTTGGGAATTCATATTTGACTGAAATTTCCAAACTTTGTTACATCACAACACTTCTATTGACTATTTCTCATACAAACATATTCCGTCTAGTTATCATTCCATGACATTTATCCAAAACATGTATAAACCATCCGAAACATATCCGTACCGACCGAATTACTGTCCGATACATGTCTGTACTCTCCGTAACATGTATGTATTTAATATCTGAAACATGTCTGTGCAATTCGAAATATATCTATACAATTCGAAACATACATGTATTGTAGTATCCGAAACATGTCTGTACTAGTTTTAAAATATATGTACTATCCGAAACGCGTCTGTTTGGTTCGAAACATACACATATTCAGGAAACATGTTATTCAAAATAATTTGTAATAATAAAAACGCGCCGTGATATAACAAGTTTTGTGAAATTTATAAAAAAATATAAAATTCTAAAAAAAAAAATTATAAGGATTAATTGTATCTCAATAGAGACGAAGATGTAAATTGTTTTCTGGGAACAGAATATGGTGGCCGAGGCGCTTACAGGACTTATGACCTGTCATTGGTTGGGTTGAGCGATCGCTTTATGTTTAACAACATTCCCCATTCCGCCTTTCTTATGACCACCACGTCTGACAAATTTTGGAAGTTGTATATATGCTAGAATGCTGCGCCTATCTTCACATTTTTTGGTTAACTCTACACTAGCGACATCTATTAAGATTGGGAAGCATTAAGCAGAAAATCGACAAATTTCCTCCGGAATGGGGAATGTTGTTAAACATAAAGCGATCGCTCAACCCAACCAGTGACAGGTCATAAGTCCTGTAAGCGCCTCGGCCACCATATTCTGTTCCCAGAAAATAATTTACATTTTCGTTCCTATTGAGATACAATTGATCCTTATAAAAAAATAATTTATCCGCAATGGGTAAAATCCAGTATTTGTCTTTAAGAAGTTGTATACATTCAAGATGTTGAATTCTAAAAATGTTAAAAATTCTAGGTTTAATAGATTAAAATACTACTTAAAAGAATTTAAAAAAAAGTAAGGACAAAATTTTACAATATTTATAACAGGAAACATATTTAGTAATCCTCACCACGCTAACACTTACAATAAAAAGATCAGGAAAGCCTAAAAGGTGGAGCTTTTATGAGCTTATTCAGCGCCGCAAGAAACTAGTGGTAATACTAATGTAAAATCGCTCAGGTTTGCAAAAAGCGAGCACTTAGCATTTAACATTAGATCGAATATAAACAAGCGTTTAGTGTAAGCAGAAATGATTTTCATAATAGCGCGCTCGTAAAATTTTATGAACGAGAAAATCCCATAGCGCGGCGCTGAATTATTTCACGGCGCAATTAAGATGCAGTCACTTTGGGATATCATTTCAATCTGTTCTAAAGCCATCGCGAGATCATCCTGACAGTAATTGACAACTGTTGGAAACATCGGTCACGTCGTCAGTCGGGCTGTACCAAATGTCAATATGGTTGAGTGGGTACTACGCTACATTAACTTCATTGCACTCTGTTCACTGGTTGGCAATCATCGAAGTAATTATACTAATACTAGGATTGATTACTAGGCACTACACTAATGATGGAAAGATCAGATCATTTTTGATACTTGACCATAAGATTGATATATAACCTATAATTACGTATTTTGAAATTATTTATGTACAAAAAGTATTCGTAATTTGGAAGGAAAATTTTTATATTATAACACTGTTATTTTTTTTTTTTTTAAAAACAAAAATATTTTTCTCGTGTTTTAGGGATGAGTCATGATATGTCGTTTATTTAATAAGCTTTTCTGTAATTTATGCTTAGTTATATTCACATAATGAGCATAAATCTTCAATTTAAAGAACATTAAACGTTTAAAAAAGAGAAGAAAAAAAAAACACCTTAGGATGAAGTCCCTTCCGAAGTATGTAGTTTTAATTTATTTTTGTTACGATATTCATAAAAAAAGGGATATTTATTTTTAAAAAAATCTATGGAAATATGTCTTTAATCGATTTTGACCCTTTGTCGATGTACACATGCTAAAATTTATACATCGACAAAGGTTGGGTCACAACGAAACATGCCTGTGAAAGGTGTTATAAAGTGTTGTAAAAACACAAATTGAAGGCGAGTATAGAAGAAATATGTCTTGTCTGAAATTCATATTTTTATTAAGTTTCAATCCTAGAGATTGGTTTGCAGCTAAGTCTATGCTGGTTCTTGGGATGCCACTTGAACCTTATTAAGGTGATAGTTTTTCGTTGCTTTCAATATTATTGTATACATCAAGAGTATTTAAACCCAATTACTGAATTATTTTTTTTCATTCAAGGGTTTTTCAATACTCTAATAAGAATCTTGTAAATGAAATAAACAGATGTGGCAATACACACGAAGAACAAGTTACATTAACTCAACACGTTTGTGTATTGATTAACTATTTTAAATGCATGATAAAGTTCCGTTTTCATTTAATCACGTTAGGTGGAGAGAGTATAATTATTAGATAATAAAATGCAGTTGTATTTGAAGAATTGTTTTTATGAACACATAAAATTTCTCGTTGGCAATCACTGGCAAAGGGCGACCGCAATAAATCGTGAAACTGCAATATTCTGGGCTCAAAATGTTCCCTATCCAGGAACAAGAATCAACGCTGGGGTGGACGTGCCACAAGAAATCTGTGATTTGCGTAGCATAAGTCATAAATTGAAAAGTTGACAAATCACGAGTATAAGAGCATCAAATAATGATGGTGGTCAAGGGACAGAATGCTTGGTTCCTTATATAGGAGACTTGGCTTCAAGCTGAGACACGATCAGATTCCTTCTTCATAATTCATAATACTCAAATGAGCTTTTTCTGTCCACATTGGAGAATGTATAATAAGCGACCACAAGGACGACCATGAAGCCGCTGGTCCGATCAAATCAGGGACCTGACTGGCCTCTCATTAGCTGGAGACTGGAGACCTGGAGACTGACGGGTAACAGGAGCGCATGGCGTGCCATGGTCAAAATTTTACATAATGGACACGACCCTCAATCATGAGGAATACGTCTGAGAAGAAGTAACATAATAAATTCTAATGGTATTGATTCAATTTCGCGAGACCAAATAGAATTTTAATAAAACTTTGTACGAAATAAAACTATTTTAATGTACAGAAGTGTTTTATGTAAAGTTTTACAACTATGAATTAATTATGTAAAATGTTTGTAACTTTTTTATTTTGATAAAAAAATGTTGTTATAACGAATACTTAAAAAGTTAAAGCAATAAAATTTTAAAATAAACATATTTGAAGAATAGGAATAAATTTACGGTACCTCTTTTGAAGTGTAAGTAACTTCTCTTTAAAGTTTTATAGATCTTCCGTAGCTCAAAAAAATCTCTTACTTAATATAAATAAAATTAAGTACGTTTTTGACATTATCAACGGAGAGCCGAGGGCAAAAATATGTTAAGCAAAGCAAAGTAAATCGGGCTAGGGAATAGAATGATTGTCTTCTGATCCAGGGGACTTGACTTCAATCCTGGATACGACCAGATTCTTTCTTCATTATGATGATCTATTTTCTGTTCATATTGGAGAATGTATATAAATGTTAATACTGAAATTGATTGAAATCCTTGGTGTTAAGTTAAAAAAATAATCGCTAATTACTTAAAAAATGTGAAAACGTATATCATATTTGTTAATGCATTTTCATGCTGATGTATTGATTAAAACTAAAAACTAACTAACTAACCATCACGCCGTCTCCCCGGAGGGGTGGGCAAAAATAATGGAATGCCACACTGTTCTGTTCTGACATACTTCTCTTGATTCCTCTACATTCATACATCTTGTCATGCACGCACGTCGATTTCTCCGACTCCTAACGTGATCGACATTTAATATTTACCATGTATTGTTAAATAGTACCATGTATTGATTAAATTAACTAAATGCGAATAAGAAATGATTTTAAATATAACGATGTTGTTAATGACGATATAAATTATTTGAATTGATTGGACTAGTAAAAATATTGTTAATAAAGTGTATTTTATGTCAATTCCTCTAGGTGACATTATTCATTGATCCCAGGCAATCCACTGGCGGAATAATCATGAAGAACGTAATAACCACAATAATAATAACACTTCATATTGTTATTGCCGGGATCACCTCGGAAGAATGAAGGTCAGATCTGCCTTAATACGATCTCGGAAGGGCCCCGGGACCATCCGTCAGGCACGAAACTGGTTCCGCGGAGTTACGGCGGTCTGCCTGATGAGCGGACAACCGACGCTGGTAGTGTGTTCTGCAATATCTATGGGAAGCATGGATTAAAGCAAATCAATTAATAGGCCTACAAAAGTTAGCTAAGGTTATCATGAATATTTAACAAAGGGTTGCCTAAGATATTGCAACGGAATGTACGCTGGATTGCCAAATAATCAATTAGCAGAATACAAAGCGTATTCAATGCTGCTGCCCGATTGATTATGGGGCAACAAAAAAACTGTCATATCACGCCACTCCTGAAGGAACTTCACTGGCTTAAAACCCGAGAGCGAGTAAAATACAAATTGTGTTTGACAGTGTTTAAGGTTCGACACCAGAGAGCGCCAGCATAATATCGGACCTCTGCGTGACATCCACGCCAACGGAAAGGCAACGTTTACTCCAATTAGTAGAAACAAGTGTAAACAACTTAACAATTCCAGTCAGAGCCAATAAAGCTAGTTTCTATGATCGTGTCTTAGTAGAATAGCCTCCATTGTAGTATTAAGTATGAGGATAGTGACGTTAAATTTAAGAAACTTCTAAAGACTGCACTGTTCGGTCAGTCATTTCCTAGTGCGCCCTTGGAGTAATTGATTTTTACAAAAAAATAAGTCATCAAAATAATAATAATAATAATAGACCGCCACACTGTTCTATCCTAACTTAACTCTTGCGCCTCTTCTACATTCTCACACCGCGACCCGCGCGCTTGTCAATTGTTTCGACTCCGAAAATGGGCGCCTTTTTGTTATTTTTCTTAAAAACTAATAATAAGGATTTAAATCAATCGTATTAGAATGTAATTTACAATATTAAATATGAACAGAAAATAGCTCATTAAAAGAAGGAATTTGGCTTGAACCAAAGTCCTCTGAAACAGGGAACTTGGGTTCCATCAATTAATCATTCATGCCATGTCTTCTTCGGCTAAGGTTATCATTATAGATATTTAACAACAACAAAAAAAACTAACTCATGGACCACCACATAGTTCTTGCTTGGCATATTTTCATCTTAATATGAGTACACTTAAAAAATGGGGATATTTTAATTTCCAAAAAAACATCTAAACAATTATGGAATATTACAAATTCTACAAAATAAAAAGTGAAACAATAAGTTTAATTTTATCATTATATCAATGTTAAAATTATTTTCACATAAAGCATGTGTATTTGGTAATAAGGTAAATAAAGAAAATAATTGTGTGTCGTATGAAATACAAAACGTTTTCATTTATTCTCAAATATCAATTAAGAACACGAAGAGAAGACGCATTTATATAGAATTAAATGTCATACGTGTATAGGTATGAATGTGAAATATATATTAATATTATATTTAGGGTAGTTTGTTTGAAACGCGTTCAAATAAAACGCGTGAATAATTACGAATTATCTTGAAAAATCATCCGATGTTTTATGTATTCTGTAAAAGCAAAACAAGGTAAGCTTGATAGAATATAACGCATATTGGAAGTATGTATACAAGAGTAGATAATTTGACTAAGATTATTGAAAGAATGGTAAGCAATAGTGAGTTGGTACCATGTTTTCACAGTCATTATTGCTGGATACGTTTCTTCAAAAAAGAACAGGCAAATAATGAAATCCTAGTGTCAGAAGATCTTCAAGGGATTGCTTTGCTGCTAAGTGGTTTTTGGTTGTTGCGATGCCACTTGGGGTTTAAGTGTGGTATTTTCCCGTTTCTTTCCACATTTTATTCAGGTTATTTGAACCCAATGACTGTATACAACTTTTAAGCGACTTTGCTCATTACAGAAAGGTAACTTATCTATCGCCATTTTATTATTATTAATGTCACGTGAATTCTACACCAGACCAATAAATTAGAAAGGCGAAACATGTCAGTCCCATAAATTATAATTTAACTTGTATAAATGAAAAAATCTAATTTTAATTTATAAAATTGTAAGGTAATCATTATTTTAAAATTAAAATATGTATGTGAAAAGTTTTTATACATTTTATTATATTTAAATTAGAATGGAATATAATAATATAATTAAACTCATGTATGGAAATGAAGCTTGGCGCTGGCAAAAGCAGGATAAACGCCGAAGAAATGAGATCACTAAGAAGAATGTGCGGGAAAACGTTGTATGATAGAATACCGAACGATGAAATAAGAAAGAAATGTAAGGCAGTTGACTGCATCATGAATAAAATTAAAAAAGGATCCCTGAGATGGTTCGGACATATGGAACGAATGGATGAGAGTAGAATGGTTAAAATGTTGTACACAAGCAGCGTGAGTGGGAAAAGAAGCCGAGGACGACCGAGGAAAACATGGCATGACCAAATGAATCAATTACTAAAAGGCGGCCACATTCGAAGTCGGAACAATCGACATGCGTGCATGGTACGATGTATGAATGTAGAGGAAGCCCAAGAGGTATGCCAGGACAGGCCAGTGTGCCGATCCATCCTCTCTGCCTACCCCTCCGGGGAAATGGCGTGATGGTTTGTTAGTTAGTTAGTTAGTATGTGAGATCGTTGTAAACTTCATTTCAAAAATAGTCGAAAAATTTCGGTCGAAAAGGATACCATGAAGTCGGGCATACACTATATTCAAAATAACATTAAAACTAGTATTAGAACAGTTTTTATGGTATAATAATACATTTTATTACTAATAAACTAAGTATTGATAAAATGAAAATGGCTGTTCGCCCTGCAATGTGTTTTTATTATAATCGAGCTCTGTCTCAAGACGTCTCGGAGAAGTATGATATAATTAGCTGATTCGAGCCGAGACAGCCGAGTCCATCACTGTCAAAGTGCCTGCAGGAAATTGAATTGCCAACTTACCTTATTTGCATAGAATAAAACTTTTATCAATTCTTTCCACTAAATTATGCTCGTGATGAGATTGACATTGATAACATCACGACTGCTCTCCGCTCGTGAGAATCGAGGGCGAATTTAATACTTTTTATATAAAGTAATTACATACTTGTCTATACCAGAGGTAAAGAGCGTTAGTTTCATAGTGTACGAATTACAAAAACGATGTAATTTTATAAACATAATGCGTTTATACTCTGGAATTTAACAATGATGTATCAGCAATTTGATTATGCCCCAGCAAAATATACCAATTGAAGACATTAATTAGATTAAAAAAATTTAACAAAATAAAATATGACATGAAAAAAAATAGTATTTAGCAGAAACAAAATTTTTCATGGCAATAACAAATGTAATCTAATAAAAAAATAATGAATATTGGAATCATTGAGTCAATCTAATGATTAAAGTTTTATATTATATTATTAGTATTATGCTACAACCTGTATGACGTTCCAATATCATTTCAAGAAAGCTCGAGCTCCAAATATTCAGCAGTAGCGTTAAAAGCGTACTGCTATACGGATGTGTGACTTGTAAATCTACCGCTAACGTTTTTGGAAAACTCCAGGTGCCTTTAAATAGGTGCTTTCGCTCAATATTCAAGATCTATTGGCCCCAAACAGTGACAAATGCCTTTCTCTAGACCATGGGAGGCGAATTTCCAATTAGAGAACAAGTTGTTAGACGCAAATGGCAGTAGATCGGTCACACTCTGAGACGGAATCCAGCCTGCATCGCTCAGGGTGCACTAGACTGGTCCCCAATGGGTGGGAAGAGGAAGCGAGGCAGACCTAGAGTCATCAGGAGAAGAACCCTGCAGGACGAGGTTAAAGCAGCAGGCCCCACTTGGGATGATGTTAGGTTAGGAGAAGGTTCCTTGAGGCCCTATACAAGACGGAGGTGTGACAGGACAAAAAGAAGAAGAAGAAGATCAATAATTTGATAAGGCAAATTATTATAATTAAATCATACTCTGTAAAGTATATGTTTTATTTTCTTTTAAAATGCATTAAAGAAGAAAACCTTGATTAAAGTAATGAACAAGTGGTAATAATTATTTAATTATTGTAATATATATTTTTCCTAAATGTATAAAAATTTGACAAAATTAAAACTATAATTAAATCATTATGATAGTTATATGTTTTATTCTATACTGTTAATAATTGAAAATACTATTTTAGTAAATCAAATGGTATTTCATTGATTCTGCATGTAATATTATATTATATTGCAAAATATTATATACACCAAAAAAATTAATCTAAAAAAAATAATCAGTGGACGCGTTCAATTTATTTTTATTTTTTACATCTGGGAAGTGAAACGTGTATTCTAATTTTAGTCTTACCGCATTTTACTCTGAACTACATATTTCACAATGGCGAGCGCGGGCTTTACGAATCGCCAGCTCTAGCATGTAATTATGCATATCTTTGATTGCATGCGACAATCGCTGGGACCTTGATTTTAAAACCGAGTTCCCAAGTGCATATTGATTATTTGTGGTTTAGAACGTCGGACCACATGGTTGACATGCTTCTAAAACAATACTTATATTTTTTTACGAAAAACTATCCAGATTTACAATGCATATACATTATTCATATATATAATTAATTACATAACTATTGATAATAAGGAATTTTTACATATAGTATATGTATTGTAGAAGAAAATGCAATTGATTTTTATACTGTACCATATATACTAAGAGCTATTTTATATTTTTTTGATAGTCCATTGTTTGGCCGAAACACTGTTAAAATTTATAACACTGTTATATTATTATCAAAATAAAATCACATTTTTAATTATTCACATTAATCACACAGTAATATCTGCCAGTTAGTACTTATGTTATTGAAACTGTTACACTGTTCAAACAAAGTGCCGAGAAACTACGAGTGACCCAAAGAGCCAAGTTAGGAATAAGCCTAAGAAACAGTGTCGGAAACGATACGGTGAGAGAAAAAACAAAGGTCACTGACATCATCCAAAATGGCATTGGGCAGGTCATGTAGCCAGAAGCTCAGATGAAAAGTGGACAAAAAGACTGCTGACTTGGAGACCGTGGATGGCGAAGAGAAGTGCAGGGCGACCGCAACTACGGTGGAAGGATGATCTGAACAGACACGTCGAAATAACCTGGATGCAGTCTCCACAGGACAGAAGGACATGGAAGCGAATGGAGGAGGCCTTTGTCCAGGAGTGGACGGGAATAGGCTGAGGAAGAAGAAGAAGAAGAAGATGTCGGCATAGAATAGTTAGGCGGTCCTCTTTTCTGCCTACTCTTCCAGAGATACGGTGTAGTGGTTAGTTTGCATCTCAAGGACAGAGAGACAGACAACTTAATGAGTCCTATATAGAATATAATAATAAATGAATAATTTTGTGTCTGATCAATTAGAGATTGATCCGATTAGACAACGTTTTAAGTTATTGCTAAGATGCCTTTTATATCTAACAAAGATATATTTTGATTGGCTATTTTCCGGATTGCTGTTGTTAAACTAATGCCACCCTTTGTATGGTGACATTATAAACGATAAACTTATATATTTGATAACGTAATAAAAATATTTAATATACATATCTAGTGTGCATGTTCTAGTAATGGAAATAAATACTTGTGATTTACGGTAAAACTAACCATGACTAAAAATGAATCATGGGCTTCGTACAAGTAACTAACGAACAAGCAACAATGACTCAAACAGTTCACGCTATAAAATCTAATTCATTATTCATTAACAGTGTTATGTGGGTAAGTCTCATTAGGTAGTACAATGTGTAGAAAAATAACTGGTTTTTTATATAACACTCGTATCAACTACGTATTGTTATGAATAATACAATAGAAATAAATTATAATAAGCGTGAAGACTTGGACTGATAGTTGCTAACTATATTAAAGGGAGGTCTCTTTGGATACCAGTCTGTCAGTGCATTTATCAACCAGTTATAGCTCGTCATCATTCAATTAGCACGATTTTGACGTTCTTTATCTCATCTACATTCCAATTCATGACAGTGTAGTACAACTGATTCATTTAACATCTTGGACACTGTATTGGTGAAACTGGTCGATCAAAATAAAATAAAAATGATAGTAAAAAATCTTCAAATCTTCGTAAGCTGTCGAGAAAAATAAACTCAAAGTAAAAAAAAGAGTGTTTTGATTCATAAAAAAATCATCATTATGAAATTCCGCGGTGTTAACGCCTTAAGTTTATCTGAAATTAAAAAAAAATCTTTGTAACATTATATTATATTATTTGATATTGATGATAACGTACGCTTTCTCGTAGTTTTATTTCGTTATACGGGGTAACAAGTTTTTCCTTGCAATGTTTTTTTCAGTTTTTATCATCAAATATTTCATAATTCTGTACTATAACGAAACATAATACTCCCATAAAATAACTAACCACCCTACCGTTTCTCCAAAAGGTTCGGCAGAAATATTGATCAGTCACACTGTTTTTCGATTTCTCCGACTTCTCTAGTGGCCGACATTTAATATTGATTGGTTTGATCCTGCCACGTTTTCTTCGAGCCTCCTCTATTTAAAGTTTTCCCGTTTACATAATTTGAAGTCTCTGTACCATTCTTTCAATAGCTCCGAACCATCGAGATGACCCTAACATTGTTTTTTTCAGAACATTTATTTTTCGTACTGCATTCGCTTAATATATTTGGAATTTGTCATATACAGATTTACCCCACATTTGCTAAGAGAACTAATTTCTGCTGTAGTTTTATTCAATATTAAATACCTAATATAGAATTTAACAAACATATCGATATTATATAAAACTAACTAACTAACCATCACGCCGTCTCTTCGAAAGGGTAGGCAGAAAGAATGGACTGCCACACTTGCGATGCGGCACTCCATCCTTCTCTTTTCGCCCCCGCGAGAGACGCGATGAGATGGGTTGCTAACCTTATCACCACCAATAGGTATCTCCCACATACACTTCGATCGTCCAACGTCCACAAAATAAATCTAAAACAAATTATATTATATAAAATACAATGATACAAAATAAAAATAATTTAACACATTTTAGATGGTGCACTTGTCAGCTGGACGATCCGGACATTGGTGTTTATTTTATTTATATTCCAAATATCCACCGTTTTTTTAAATTAACTATATTCAATATTATATTATAAAAATATTATCTTAAAAAAATAACTGGCATACGAGTATTTCTGAAAAGATAAAAAATCGTTTTAAAATACATAATATTCTTATTAGAATTAATAATCTCAACGCTGTTATAATTATTATCATGCTTAAAAGCTATAATTATAATACGTTATCACTGTACTAACGTAAACAATTATATATTTTTATTTCTATGTTTAGCCTTAATCATGTTTAGAAGTGCGCAGATAATTATAAAAGTATCATAAAAACAAACAAAATGGGCTCAGCACGTGCATTTGAGATAACGGCCTTAATTATTTATACACCCAACCGCAACGGCAATGTAAAATTGACTAAAACTTAGATATCACATAAAACAAACGTGTATTTGTTGTTATGTGATTAGGCCAAACATGTAGATATTGTGTTAGGTTTACTATTTCTTCAGCTACAATCGCTCAAATTGTTTATTACGATAGTACGATTTATCTATGGAAAATTATTGGCCGAGAGATGGCAGTATTGGTATGATTTTTAGGTGAATTATTGGGTGTTTCGGAAAGTTCTGTGCGTTTTTTTTGTATGATAATCGCATTTATTGTCCTTCGTTAGCTACTACTTTTCCCATCTTTTTGGCGATAGATGAATCCATCGTCAAAACGACGCCTCGTCTTTTGAGGTAATCCAGGAATCGACCCCATTATTGACATCTGCATGTTAATGGGAGGGCTGTTCTTCTAAAGCATGCGTCATGGCATGATCTGAACAAGTGATAGTCCGATTGTGCCACGTCTGGTGAATAAGGCGGGTGCGGTAAAATCTCCCAACCCACATTCTGTATGTAGTTTTTGACCGCGATTGCGATGTGAGGTCGAGAACTGTTGTGTTGAAGAATCAGCTGCTGTGCCTGGTGCCCCATTCTGGTCGTTTTTCAGCCAGTGCCTGCTTTAATCGCATTAGTTGATGTCAGTAGACTTCCCCCGAGACCGTTTCACCCGGTTTAAGGAGTTAAATTTTCGACCAATTTTTTTCGATCATTTTTTTAAATAATATATTTTATTATTATAAAATGACATCATAAGATAAAACAGGTCGATAAAATTAATATAAACAAATATTGTTAGGACCATTAATTTGTTTGCATAAACAGACGTGATAATAGATTACTAATAAATCTAATTTCGAATCTAGAAGAGTACATTGAAGATTATTTTATATACAACAGGTCGTTAGAACTCAATCACTCTACACGCTTTGTTTTTAGATAATTATATTGATTCTCATATGATAGGTAGCTAATTAAACGCCATTTATTGTCACGTAAATTCTACACCAGACCAATGACGGTGTGGCAATCACACTGCTATTGCAAGGAATCGAACACGAGACTTTTAATATGGCAGTTCTTGTTATTCTGTTCCGAAGGTCACTACGATCTAAGGATGGAAGTACTACGTAACCTTATCGATAGCCCATACCTCTTGGATTTTTATGGCTTCAGTGGACCAGAGAGTTATCCTTGCGCTAGAAGACACAATCTGCTTTGCATACTGCATTAGAGGAGAAATGTCCTGGCGCAACATACTCGTACATTGACTCAATGTATGATGCTTCTAAGTCCTCTGCTTCGACGTTTTTCAAAATATTTATACTATTTTCAACGAGCATCTTGGTTTATATTATTGTATACGATAGTTGGCTAAAAAAAACCTTTTGTACATGAAGAAATCTTAATCATGAATGAATCAAACACGCATTGTAGGAACACCAAGGAAAATGTGGTATGATCACATAATCAGATGTTTAACCCTCCCTTCCTTGTGATGGGTATCTTCTACACGTTGCTTCTAATAACCATCAATATCTCTATATATTTAATAAATACAAGGTTAAGATTTTAGGTATTGCTCCATAATATACTTACGCATTTATTGAATTTTTTTTTTAATCATAATCAAAATTCATCGGGTACATCGGAGGTATTTTGTGAACATCGGAAACAAAATTCGTAGCGCTGAGTACGCGAAACTGTATTCGCATCTCACTCTTGCATATGTTCAAGCTCAATGTTCTTACTCTCGCCGCCCCGCCGCGCCGGCGGCAGTCGCTTTCGGGCTTGCAACCAGAGCGCGTCTATGCCCGTTCCGTGAGCGTTGCCAGATGGTTCTTTAACGTTTTTAGCAATCAAATCTCAATTATTATAATTTTTGACTTCAATTTTAATTATATAAGGGGATTAGCTATGAATGTTCCTATTTTCCGATTTAAAATGGTAAATTTTTAAACGCGTTCTGACTACCCTACACCGGAACGCTCGTTTTTATTTTAGCACCGTAAGGGAAAGGTTAAATCCTTATCTGTCAATTAGGTGGTCTAATAAATCTATTGCTGACGATGGTAGCGGCCTATCCTCTAGGGGTATTTCTCTTTAAGATAATCTACGTGATAGTTAGTTAGTTTAATACTCACAAAACCAAACTGATAAAAGTTTTGAAATATCGATCAAATGTAAAATTATAATAATAAATCTTGTATTAGGAGTTTAGAATAAAGAGGCACCATTAAAAACCATTTTTTAAACATTTACCTTACTCACACAAATTGTGCATACTATATAAAGAATTGTAATCACTTGGTAGATAATGGTAGACAGCCTTTTATCCCATCTTTCTACTGTTGAACCTTTTGAAATAATGCACCGGCATTGGAGCACGAGCATTACTTTCCGCTATACACCTATTCATCCTCTTTACAAATTCCGTAAATCCATATTTACATGCACATCCTCCAACGTGGATTCTTTCCTCTATTTCCTCGCCATCTACCCAATAAGTTATCATTAAAAATACCACCACTATACTCCTTGCCCAGTGGTGTAGTCATGGCACTCTCAGAAAACACTATTTTGCACACTAATATGTGTATGCTACCAGCGCCAAAAATAAAAAAGGGGAAGATCCATTATTTTTTTATTATAACGCATTATGATTTTTATTTGTCACACGAATTAAAAGTAATTAAACATAAATCGATAATAACTGTTAAATTTATAACACTATTATAATATCATAATTCTAAGAGCGAGGTCTAAGAGCGAGGTCGACAGCCGTATACATCAGGCTAGGCTTGCATTTAATAAAAGGTCGAAAATAATAGAATCAAATAATATAGACCTAAAACTGAGAATACTCCTCATCAAGACCTATGTATGGAGTGTCTTGATGTACGGCTGCGAGACATGGTGCCTATCCGAAAGGGATAAGCGGAGACTAGAGGCTTTTGAGATGTGGTCCTATAGAAGACTCTTTGGAATTTCCTGGAGAGACCACATCACGAATGAGGAAGTTCTTCAAGGAATCGAAGGAAGAAGGCACCTGCTCAGGACCTTGTCCGAAAGGCGTGCAAGATGGATCGGCCATGTAATACGTCAAGAAGGTCTCTTGAATGCCATAATGGAGGGTATGATCGAGGGGACAAACTCTAGGGGACGCCCACGCCGAGAGTACCTGGAGGACCTGTTGGTGGACGTACGCTGCTCATCATATGCAGATCTCAAAAGAGCCGCACAAGACAGGGAAAAATGGAAGAGAATAATGGAGGAAATTGCTGCAAACCAATCCCAGGATTGAAACCAGAGAAGAAGAAGAAGAATATCATAATTGATTTTTATTCACTGAGAGTGTCGCGACAGCTGTTTCGCCAACCGATGTTGGCATCATCAGGTGTTACAAAAAAGTTTATTGTAACACGTGATGATGCCAACACCGGTTGGCGAAACAGCTGTCGCGACACTCTCAGCGAATAAAAATAAATTGTGATATTATAACAGTGTTATAAATTTTAACAGTAATAGTGTTAAAGTACCGTAGTGTTTCGGCCAAAACAATGGACAATTTAATACATCGATAACTTTGCTGTAATTCTAGTGTTTGCTTGATGGATTCACAAGAAACAAACGGAAATGGAAACAAACGTTCTGTTTCAGGTTTTTAGTGAAACCTGAAACAGAACGTTTGTTTCCAGATCTAGCTGCCCTGGGTACCATTATCCTTCGCCTCTTAAGCATATATTTTCTAATTTTCCAATTTAAAAGTACAGCCAATCAATGTATATATGAGGATTGAAAGGCTTTTTTACCAATTCAAACCGAGAATCAGCGCTCTTCAAAAAAAGTAAAAAATATATTCATTCGTATAAATTCATGAGGTTTTAGCATGGGATTTGTTTGAGTAGAATTTACGAATGGATACACGGAGTGCCCTTGCACATAAAACAACACATTTCACCTGAATAAAGAAGGGTATAATATCCGTTCTCTCCTAATATCCGGTGGCGTATTTACAAACTCTAGTGGATTTCGGCGCTCGGGTGAGCTTTATTGGATCCTTAGACACGGGTGGTGAATTTCACGATAATTATATTTTAAACCGTTGGCAAATATAAAAACCAACGAATTATCGAAGAATTGTGAGATCGATTTCGTATATCTTTTACTTCTAAAAAAAAGACGCCGTAAACATTATATATTATGTACAAAAAATTTCAGAAATGTTTTAATTTTGAAACACTGTTACTATACGAGTATGTATTATTTTATTATTTATTATTTTTATGATTTTGATGTGACAGCTGTTAAGCCAACATATGTTGTTATCATCAGGTATTATAAACCACTGTTACAATTGTGAAAATCTTATGAAAATCAATAAATAAATTGTGATACGTTTAATGTAATAATTGTGTTAGAAGTAAGAGTATCATAGTGTTTAGACGAAAATTATGGATCATTTATATATTTTGGATAGAGGTGATTGTTATTGACTATCACTTTAGTTTTAAGTAACAAAAACAATGTAATTTTTATTTTACTATTAACTTGTACTTCTTAAATAACGCATTCTAAATTTGTCCTATATTATTATGATGTATACTATTTATTGGAAGTAGGTACTCACTAAATAAATTAGTATTACGCGAGTTGTATATATTGGATTTTTTTAGTGTTAAAATGAGTACCAATTTCGATCATGTGCTTTAATGATATCGGCCACGCCAAAAGTCCGAGAAATCGATGCGCGTCCATGACTCGATGTATGAATGTCAAGGAATGAGAGAAATACCTCAGAAAAAAACACGACGGTTATTCAATTTTTCTTTACCCCATTGGTAGACGGCATGGTTGTTAATTAGTATTTTTTTTTGTTTTTGTAAACAATCCATTCTTATAATATAAAATTATTTGATAGTGGCTTCTTTTTCGTCTTCCTCAGCCTATTCCCGTCCACTCCTGGACAAAGGCCTCCTGCATTCGCTTCCATGTCACTCTGTCATGTGCAGACTGCATCCAGGTTATTCCGACGTGTCTTTTCAGATCATCCTTCCACCGTAGTTGTGATTATCCTGCACTTCTCCTTGCCGTCCACGGTCTCCAAGTCAGCAGTTATCTTGTCAATTTTTCTTCTAAGCTTCTATCTACGTGACCTGCCCATTGCTGTCAGTGCCGTGATGATGTCAGTAACCTTTGTTTTTTCTCTCACCTTATCGTTTCTGACTCTGTCTCTTAGGCCTTTTCCTAACATGGCTCTTTCCATGGCTCTTTGGGTCACTCGTAATTTCTTGGCACTTTGTTTGGATAATGTTACAGTTTTAAGACCATGAGCACCAACTGGCAGAACGCAGGCTTCATAGACTTTTTGTTTCACGTTGATCGGTATTTTCCGGTTTTTAAGGTGGTGGTATTTTCCGGTTTTTATAGTGGCTTATTACCGTTAAAAAAACACTCGTTGCGACTTATTTCGTTTTATGAATTCAAATAATCTTTCCTTTACTACACGAATTTGACTGTATAAAACATATCAAAGAATTTTAGATTTAATTGTATAAAAATATTTCTAAGAATTCAAACGATCAGAGGCACCCAGGTATATCCGTATTATGCAAAATACTTTTACAATATGTGTCATAAAAGTATTTCCATCGATCGTCCAATAATCCCGGTACATTTCTTGAATAACTCAAGAAAAAATGTTTTATCGTTATTCAAATACAGATATTACTTGTTAAAGGAATTCAGAGATTTGGAAAGCGAGAACCGAAATTGAAGAGGGCTTTTGTAAATTCACTGTGTCTGTTATTTGCGGAACGTGGAACGGCGCCCGGGCTAAGCTACACCCCTGAACAAGATATATGGGGCCATGATTTGAATATTAAGAGTTATTTCAATGGCCCGTGTCTTACATGTGCACTTCTTACTGTACGTCATTGAAAACCAATGTATCCAGATTTATGCTGCATGCGGGGAGCAAAATCCTCACTAGCTAAACAATAAAATGTGTATAAAAACTATTAGATCAACATTAAAACAAATGAAAAGTCATTTTTCTAGAAGTCTTTACTTTATGGAAATGATATGTTATGTCTTGGTAAGGTATTATAAAATAACATTTGCAAATAATACATTTATTGTTTCAATGAAAAATAATTATATTTCTAAATTATATAATTTATACGAATGAAAACAAGTGTTTTCTTATATTCTATTTGCATAAGCATTATATTGTAAGTTATTTACATTGATTTTATATTCTATAATGCTTAATAAGACAAAAAACATGTCATTCCCATGAAATACAATAAAAATGCTAGAAAATTGACATTTTCATTTGAATTTATTATTCGCAAATATATTTTAATACTACACACGTATAAACGGTTTATAAAGAACGCTCTATAAACTCCTTAAACGTTTCATTAAATTAATTTTCGATTCCCTTAAACTGAAAATAAAACCATCATCAAAGGTAAACGAGAAAAGCGATGTGTAGCCGAGCCTAACTATTTTCTCTATATAAATCCTTCCATACGGCGCGGCGGTGGGTAAAGGCCTTTGCGACGGTGGATATTTACCTACGTAATCCTTCTTTTTCCACCAAGGCGAAACTTTTATTCTTTCAATTTGGACCTCGATTGTAGATCGACTTGGTTTGCTCCTTATAAATATTTTTCAACAATCTTCTTATGGTAATCCAAGAGAAATAGTTTTTTTCAACGTTGAACGCGTTTTTTCCTGATCCTTTGTGAAAAGGCGCCGAGCAATGAATGTGTTTTTTAAAAAAAACTTCAGCCATTTCGTATCGGCATTATACTTTGAATATCAATTTGTTGCGTCTCGGAACTCTTTCAAAGTTTGTTGGTTTGTGGTTTCCTTTTAAATATTTATTACGGGTTAATGAAAAACTAACACAAATCAAACAAAACAGCCCTGTTATTTTAGGACGGCTGCATTTGAAAAATATTGGAACAAACGTTTTGTTTTCTTATGTCAAGTAAGTTTGTAATTATCTTAACATTAAATATATAAGTCCACAAATATATAACGTAAAAAACGTACAGTTTCACTTAACTATGTGAACTGTTGGTAAATGCGATTGTACTACAAATTAAGATGTGGATATCAAATAATTAATGTTTTTAATTGAAATTTCTTGGTAGAAGTTCATTTTAAATAATGAAAACAAAAAAAAATTTACACAAAATTTATTTATTATTTTATATTTAGTGTGCTTCCACTTGTGTTTATGTTCTACACACTCAACCGGTCGAATATAAACACAAGTGGAAGCATACTTAATACTTAATAATAAAGAAATTTTTTCATTATTTATGTGGATATCAGGCTTGTAATTTGTTTTAATTTATAATATTTAATTTATTATAGAAACAATGAGTTAATGAGCTTGTTAGGTGTTTAAACTTAAGTTTTTAGGTGAATTCAAATGTTCATCATTATCATCATCACTAAGTGAAGGCATTCTTCTACACTCCACAATTTTCCTACTGATTAATACATAAGCAATGCGTGCAATGTCATTCTCATAAAATATAATAAAACGTCAATAAAACGGACGTTTTTATTTGTATAACTTACGTCAATAGAGTTTTACATCATTAATAAATAAACTAAAAATACTTCTTTTTCTTTTGTTATCTACTTAAACAATCGATAAAATTATAATTTCTTATGTAAAGATACTATAAATATAAATTATTGATTATAAAGTTATTGATGTTGTTGATTGAAATTTCTTGGTTGTTCATTGTAAATAATGAAAATAAAAAAAGATTTATTAAGAATTTTTCTATGTTTATTTTTAGTGTAAAATCTACTTATATCCTATTTCTAAATAAGTAGATTTTACACTAAAAATAAACATAGAAAAAATCTTAATAATTTTATTTTTATTTTCATTATTTATTGATTATAAAGTAAAAATATATTCTAAATTATTTCATAAGTATATTATAAGCTGTATGATTGACATGATTTATATATTCTATTATAATTACTGTCATCGTGTGATTTATAGGTCATCAATATGCATATAACATGACGAAACAAATGTGTACTTTTTGTCTCGTTCTGCATGATTTGTCGTGCAAGAATTATTAATCTATTTGAGATGTTAAATACGTCGTGATTGTCCATCTGCAGAGAGTAATAAGTTTATCTAATTAGTGTATACTTTAGCGACTCACAAAAAGACAATATAAAATGGTGTACGCGAATAACATAGTAAAAAATAACATCTCAAAAATATGAGGGAGCAAGTCTAATAGTCTTCAACTGAAAATAGAGTGATGTTAAAGAAGTTTAAATCGACAAAACAAAAGTAGAAAATACGGAGTTTCTATAAAATACAATACAATATCAATATTACTGAAAATATGCAAGTGTAAATAATCTGTGATTTTTTTAACAAGTTAGATCTCCTAAACGTACACAGGAAAATCAAAATCATCCTGTATAAAACAAACATCCGAACAGTAGTGACCTATGGCTGTGAGGAGTGGACAATGTACGCGAAATCCGAAATTCTGGGACCTGTGAATGGCGGTAAAGGCTGGAGAGTGCGGCATAATGACGAGCTGTACTATATTTACAAAGCTCCTAGTCTCTCTACACAGGTCAGACTGAATAAACTGAGATGGGCCGGTCACGTGCAGAGGATGCCATCATCGCGAACCCCATTAAGTATGCTGGAGTGGCACACAGCTGGTAGAAGACCAATTGGACGATCAAGGATGCGATGGGAGGATGAAGTTGGGAGAGATGGGGCGAAGTTGTTACGAGTGTCAGATTGGAGGGTCGAAGTGGAGGACAGGAGGAGTTGGAGGCGAAGAATTATGGAGCCTAAGGCTCAATATGGGCTGTGGGACTATCGAAAAAGAAGAAGAAGAAGATCTTCTTTAGAGAGCTTTGTATAGACGAGTTCCTCATTTTATTTTGTTGATACATAAAAAGCGTATAATTTAAGTTAAAAAAAATGAATATCAGATAAGTCACTTCAATTATAATATATACGAGTATGTACACCAAGTTGGTTATTTTGGCAGTGCACGAATTATGCATCACTTCTTCAACTTGGGTGTAAGCTACTGTCAGATAAAATAAGATATTGGGAATAAATTAAACAAAAATGTACAAATCAAGTAGATAAGGAAGAACTACTCAAATCAAGTAAGATATAATTCAATAACAGACGATATATACTATACTTTTGTATGAAGCACTTAGTTTGTGGTTTGGCATTGTTAAAAATAATTTAGAAAACTTGGGTACTTTGCGTAGATTTTCACGGTTGATAGTAATATGTATAAGGATATTGGGAAAATCCTTTTAGCTCGTCTTTCTGGAATAACGTTTTTGAGATCATTGCAGTCTACATCTTCAGATTGGTTATAAATGTGTGGTGGGTAATGTATGTTTAACTCCAAAACGTCGGCCCAGAAAGACAAGCTTCACGGATTTTCCCAAGATTCTGTAATACATATCGAGTACTTTTTTTTTAAAGACTATTTTGTTTCGTTTTTTCAAACCAACCGGTTTTGAACCGAAGTGGTGTAAAAACAAAGTACACAAACGTTATAAATTATTTTGATTATTACTGTTTTTGCTGTATAATATTTTCTACTTTCAAATATCGGAACTAACCTGTATCATCGATCAGCAAAAGAAGGATTTCAAATGAATCTTCTTGTCGTAAAGTGGCAGCAACTTGAACATCTGCAGATCCTGCCTCAGGCATCGCAGGACATGTTACGCTGTAAAAAAATACCCGCCACATCAAACATTAATTGAATAAAAGAGATTTCAAGATTGGTCAATGAACTTAAGCTGACTTTTTTAAACAGTGAGTGGTCCTATAAATTAGGCGCCTCATAAAACATATCATCGTCAGCAGATAACTAAAACATGATTATTTTATGAAATCAGTCTATGTTGAACATTTCCCCTTTTTCCACATTTCACTCAGTCGTTTTGCCTTAAAAAGTTTACTAATTTAACAGTTAACATTTAAAATCAACAACAACAACAAACCATCCAGAGAGAACGGTCCGCTACACTACTCTATCCTGACACACCTCTCTAGCTTCCTCTACATTCATACAACGAGTCATACACGTACGTCGATTCCTCCGACTTTTTACATGACTAACCTTTAAAATTTGATTAATTTAATCATGCCATATTTTTTTTGTGTTGCCTCGACTGACCATTCTTTTTCCATCCATGCACTCTATATGTTTGAACCAACGCAGCGATTCTTTCATAATTTTGTTCATTATATCCTCTTTCAATCTACACTCCTTTCATATATCAGCATTTGTAATTCTGACGTTCAACGTTTCAACACAAATACGTCTTAGGGACCTCATCTCTACTGCATTTATTCTCCTGTCATCTTTCTTCTGACAGTTCCATGCTTTGCTTTCATACACAACGTTTTAGATTCCTTTTTATAATGGCATTAACATGTTATTCTTAAGATTATCAAATGATTTTGCTATTTATTTTGATGGAAGTTCATTTTAAATAATAATTTAACAAAACAATGTTCTTTTAAAACTTCCACTTTTAAGAATTAATTGTATCTTAATAGAGACGAAGATGTAAATTATTTGGAAATAGAATATGCTGGTCGAGGCGTTTACAGTATTTATGACCTGTCATTGGTTGGGTTAAGCGATCGCTTTATGTAATACAATATTCCCCATTCCGCACTTCTTAGGAAAACCACGTCTGACAATTATTTTTGAAAGTAGTATATATGTTACCATGTTGAGAAACATTTCCCATATTTTAGTTCAATCTACACTAGCGCCATCTATTGAAAGTAGATATAAGCATTAAGCAGAAAAACTTTATTAATGTAATGTGAAAGGATATCAACCCAATTATCACACATTACTAGACAACGCCTGGAGAAAACTCTCTAATTTTTATATACTTTTAACTTTTTAACTTCCACATTTGTCTTTATTCCAAAAGCGATCAGTTTCGCCATGCTCACTGGCGACCAGACTGGCCTATAACGAACATAATTTTATTTAATTATTATTCTTAAATTATTTGTTCTGTTTTAGAAGTAAGTCTGTTGAAACTTTGAATATAACCTGTTAAAGTTTTTTTTCAAAATTGTTTTCGTTTATTTTAAATTTACACATGTAAAACATAAAAAAAAAAATATATTTTAACCCCTGAATTGTAAAAAAAAATATATTTAAAGGCAGCTATTTTTGCTTGTACCTAAGCTTCATCAAGGCTATATTAAAACTATGTAGTAGTTTTTATATTGGCCTTATTAGTTGGTTTTAAATATAATTACAATTCCTTGGTTAAGGTACAAACTGTTTATGAATTTATTAACTTAAAACCTTGCAAGTTTTTACTGTCGATTATTTTGATAGTTTATTGTATGATTGTTATAAAAATTAATTATTTAAAAATTTATGTTTTATTTAAATTTATTTTATTCCATGAGTTCTACCTTCGTTGCGGTGATGACAATCCGATAGAAGTGAGCGACCGAAACCGGTCGGAACTAGAAGAAAAATAAAATTAAGTACATTAAAAAAATAACTATACTTGTTATATAATACAATATGAGTATTTATTTTTAGGAAAACATAACAACTTTTATGTGTAATAATTTTCACAAAGTTATAATAAAAACACTTGAGTGATAAAAGTAATTAATGAGCCTGTTCACATCAAATCCTGATACACGTTCTACCGACCACACCAGACACTTTGTCTGCAAGTTATCTTATCAACAAGCACACCGTTCTCTACCGCATCTTGAAAATAATTATTTCGAGATAACATTTTGCATGTGTTAACTAGAGAGAGTTCATAAGAGGCGAGGGTAAATATCAAAATCTGATTTATCGCGTGCATTTTCGCCGCTGCGACTCGCAGAGGAAATAAATTTCCAAAGCGTTGATGGCTCTCCTTCGGCCGTGGTAATGGGGAATGTTTCCATGTAATCAGATGCCTATCTCCCACTGGATTTATTAATACCCGCGCCGACTAGACCTTGGCAGTACAATATTGTCATCGCGAGATTGCTATAACGCGGCAACTTCTGTGGACCATTGCCATCGCCAACATGAACAATTACAGCGTTTAAGATTTATTTGTTTTATTCATTATATATGTATAATATTTACAAACTATTATGCCGTAAGCAAGGAAGGTAGACTGTTACTGAAATAAAAAAAATGATACAATAAACTCCGTTTTATAATGTGAAATTATCACAGTGTTTCGGTTAAATCAATTCAAAACTTTTTAATAAACAGTTAAAAATAAACAGTTTCGGTCCTCTGGAGCTCAGTCAGGGTTACAAAATAAACTGTTTATTTTGTAACCCTGGCGAAGTTCCAGCGGGAGCGAAACCGATTGGTTTTGACAAAAATTAAGTGGTCCATTGTTTTGGCCGAAACACTATGATACCTTGACATTTTAAACTGTTAAATGAAATAACTATGTTTTTGTATCACAATTGTACTTTATTTTACGCGACAGCTGTTTCATCAAAATATGTTGATGATCTCAACATAGGTTGATGAAACAGCTGTAGCGTAAAATAAAATACAAGTGTGATACAAAAAACAATGTTATTTAATGTAACTGCTTAAAATTAAGAAGTGTAAAAACTAGTGAGAGTATTTTAAAATTATGTTTAAAAATTTCTTATGTGTTAAATTTGCATCAGTAGATTCGCCAACGTAAGGAAACATGATAAATGTACATTTGTAAATCTGTTGTCATGTCAGATGTCAGATCGTTAAATTATAACTATCCAAATGATTACATCTATTTTTTTCCAAGTACATAATGAACGATATTGAAAAGGCAACAAGGCATTAAACAATTCATATCATAGATCGAAAACCTGACTAGGAGGAACAAAAAACGAATGCATTCGTTCGGTTTGAATGATCACCGACCGGTTTAATTAAATTGTGTTTTTACGGCTTGTTCAAACGCTGTAAAACCAAAGTCATAAAATAAGAAAAAAAAATGTTTCATCCGTATGGATAAGATTTTTAACATGTCTTGTCATTATCTTAATTTTGCGGTGGTTCGAGCAATTTATCATTACGAGTAGCTGAATGATTTTGAAACATATTTTTTAAATATCAAATGTAATACCGAATAAAGAAATAAGTGCTAGATATGCTGGTGGTTTAATGTGCTTAAAATCTTTCTAACTCTTGATTGGGTGTTTTGGAACTTGAACATGGATCTTCTGGGTTACGGTTATTCCTCCTTTGAAACGCGTCGAGAACTGACACGCGGAAAAAGCAGTATTAACTTACTAACTTACGTTCACATATACTTTCTTCACCATTCTGTCCATGTGTCTAAACCATCTCAACGACCCTTTCATTATTTTGTTCATAACACTTTCATTCGCACCGAATACACTTATAATACTTGCATTTGACACTCTACCATATACGGATTTATTACACATCGTCTTGGAGACCTCTTTCTATTGCATTTATTCTACTTTCATCCTTCTTCTGCCAGTTACATGATTTCACTTCCATACATAAGTGCCATTTTAGGTTAGATAGGCTTTTGTTTGTGATGACAACTTAAGAGAGCATCATTTACTCTATTGCCTGCCCCAACCCTTCTTTCAGTATCCTTTTCCACTCTCCCATTTATTGTAAACATACTTTCTAAATAAACTTGGACTTGGACTTGGATTTTCTGGCTTACAGAGGTTCAACTCATGTGGCTATTCCTTAAATTCATTAATTTGTTCCAGATTTTCACCGTTCACACAAATGTTGCGGACCATGTTTCCTCTCCAGTATTTTAACTCACTAAAATACTTGTCATTATGTTATTACATATTGTAAACGTCATAAATTGATATAAACTCTTCTTCTTCTTCTCCTTATAGACCTTTGGTCTGTTCCTGAAATCAGGTTGGCCTCTCTGGGGAGGTTGACTCCCAACTATCTCTCCGGCGGTGTTCCGGGGGAACGGCATGGCAGCCGCCAGGAATCTGATGCGCCACAGCGTGTGGGATTCTGGTGGGGTCCATCCTCTGCACGTGCGCATTCCAGTATCTTTTGCGTTGTCTGCCCCATCTTACGACATCCTCCAACTTGCTGATCTCGTGGATAGCCGTATTCCTCACCCTATCTCGAATAGTCTTTCCTGCTTTCATCCTCAGCGTCCTCATCTCTGCCACCCGTACTTTAGCCTTCGTTCTTGTGGTATCCGCTCTGGTTTCAATGGTATATGTCAGTATAGGCCTTACGCGAGTTTTATATAAATTCACGAAGAATAAATATGTTCACTATAGTGGTTATGTTATTAGATCATAAAGGATGTGTTGTTGTTGATGTGACCGGTAATTTACTCATCTAATTGCCATGCAACCGTCGTTGCTTGTGATGAAACAATCCAACAATCCGCTGGCAAGGCAACCGTTCATCAATGGGTCATTCAAGCGGCTAATGAAGAGATGAGTAACAAAAAAAACGTTTCGCGGAAGAAACCGATAGCGGTTAGTTGGGATTCGCCGAAAACGTTTATCGAATTCGTTGAAATCATCAAAGGAAAATATCGAATTGTTATGTGGGGTAATCCATGTATTCATTAAGAGGTCATTGCATTTAAAACAAAAATGATGACTGTCATACATTACACAATATTTATTTTTTGACAGGCAGAAAATAAGCTTTAATGAAAAACATATATATTTTTTAATACATCAGTACTCTAGAAGTTTTATTATATTTTATGGGGATAACATGTTTCGCCCTTCTAAGGTATTATCAAATGTTAATAATGCCTTAGAAGGGCGAAACATGTCATTCCCATAAAATATAAAAAAACTTCTAGAAAACTGACGTTTTCATTCGTATTAATTATTTAATATGGAGTTTTATATCATGTTCAAGAAACAATAAATATATATTATTGTTCAAATTTGTAGCCCGAAGAAAGATAATAACAATATGTTTGCAACATTAACAATTAACCATTACGCCGTTTCGCCGAAAAGGTAGGCGGAGAGAATGAATCGCCACACGACCGTATCATGACACACCTCTCTAGTTTTTTCCACATTCATACAGTGAGTTATACACGTCGATTCTACCGACTTCTATGATGACCGACTTCTAAATTTGTTTGATTTGGTTGTGCCATGTTTCCCTCGGTCTTTCTCGACTTCGTAGTCCATTCACATCGTTGAAAAACCGTTTCATAACCATTCTTACTTCATCGAATTTTTTTTTCATCCATTTACAAAATTTTGGTACACAAAAGCTCGTTGAACGACTAAGGTAAGATACCCATATGAAATATCATAAAATGACATAATATGTATAAATAAAGTAACAATGTGTCTGAGATGCTTCATAATAAGTAGAAGCAATTCCGCTAAATAAACTTTGCTTTAAAAATAAAAATAAAATATTTACCTCAATCAATTTGTTAGATCATAATGATTGTTATATTAGTACGTAATTGAGCGACTTATTCTTTACATAAGGCTGTCATGAGTTAATTTATAAGTGCAACTTAAATATGTATAAAAAAAACAAGTAACTGAATTCAATTACAGCAATTTAAAAATAATTGCCAACTGAGTTGGTCGTCACACACATTTGATAGTTCATAAACAACTTACGTATGATTTTAAGGGTCAGACGATTAGTAATGAAACGAACATTAAGATGATTGGACACGGAAAGAATGGCAAAAAAAGTATATGTTAACAATGTAGTCGATTAAGATCAAATTAATCATATATTGAATGTCTACCACGTGAGGAGTTGGAGAAATCGACGCGCGTGCATGACACAATCTATGAATGGTGAGAAGTATGTCGGGAAAGAAAAGCGTGATAGTTATTATTTTTATTTCAGGCTACTCCTTCGGAGAGACGGCGTGATGGTAAGTTAGTAAGATTAGTTAGATCGAGTTGAAGATTGCTTCATTATGGGTGAAGCAGATAAGAGCGACCGACGGAGATTACACTTGACGAACTTTAATATCGCACATAAGTTCACTGCAAGTTATTTTTTATCTAATCAAAACAATTAACATTTATTTTCTCTGAGAAAACGCTGAACAATTTATATTCAACCAGCATTGATTGTTAAATGCTTTTTGTATATTATGTAGTTAAAACTACATCGACAATTTACGTCATATATTGATAAAGTGACTTTTAATTGTTTTTGTAGTTACGGCACTCGTATAAAAATATATTTAGAGTCCTTCAGACTTGAATATGTTTTTATGGTGATAAAATATTTAAGTACTCTTTATGGGTATTCGGCACACAATAAAAACATGTTAATATTTTTTTTAGTGTTTGTCATAAATGGGCACAATTATGTAAATTTAATATCGAGGTTGGAAATAAAATTTAAAATGTACAGGATATTGAAAGTCATGTTTTGTTTGAAATAAAAACATGAATCGCCCCAGCTTAAAATGCTCTAACTCGACTGAACAAATTCAGGAAAGGTCGAGGTATTTTCAATTTCACAAAAATTAAAATTATACGCACCCACATATTCCTCACAATGCTGCCAAAACTTGGACAATGAAATCCCACGACCGCCCCAGGATTGATGCCTTTGAAATGTGGTGTTGGTGTGGCGTGCATAAGATCCTCTGCAAAATAACGAATGACTCTTAATGAATTTATAAATGGTCACTAACGAGCTTAAAATAACAGAAAAACTTGAAAAGTACAGTCATTTAACAGTTTAAAGAGGAAAATATGCATTCTGAGATATGGTGTGGTCAGATTAAGACGATGATTTTATTCAGCGATACAGGCTGCGGAGAACAGAAAGCATTGGAGACGTTTTGTCTTAGTCACGGGTAGCTTCATGGATCACGACCCTCAGCAGTGAGGTAATTAAGGAAGAAGAAATGTAATGTTCATAAATATAAACCTGGGAACTGGAGAAATTTTATACATTTTTAAGGATTAATTGTATCTCAATAGAAACGAAGATGCGAATCGGAAACAGAATATGGTGCTCGAGGCGTTTACAGGACTTATGACCTGTCATTGGTTGGGTTAAGCGTACGCTTTATGTAATACAAAATTCCCCATTTCTCCCTTCTTACGACCACCACGTCTGACAAATTTTTGGCATTTTGGCAATTTCTTTTTAATTAATCCTTAAAAATGATAACCCGCAATGGATTAAATCCAGTATTCGTCTACAAGTATTTGTATACATTCAAAATGTTGTATATTTTTGTAAATTTTTATCATAACACAGTTTTCTAGCTCGTATTTTACGTTAAAAAGAAGTTTCACGGAGTCACGTCTTCTTCAGACTCTTATCAAGGTCAAATTATAAAAAATCTGTTTGATTTAGTCGCGTCCGCTTTACTTGGGTTTTCTTCCTTCTTTCTTTAAACATTATTTCTACGTATATTATATATTCAAAAATAATTTGACATCCCTTATACAATAATTTAGCGCCTATTCTCAAGGGTATAAAGTTCATTGAAATGAATGAAAACGAAGAAAATTATTAAATAATACTTATGGTACTACGTATAAAACAATATGTAGTTGTATTTACGGGTTTATGGTATAAACAAAATGGATCCCAAAAGTTTGAATAACTAACCTCCAATTAATAACTGATAAACTGATTGTAACATCTGATACTGCCGACATCGGTTAGCGAAACACCTGTTGTAAATTTATAAAACAAATATAAATATGTATTCATACATTAACAGTGTTTCTTTATAGATCGTAGAATGGTTAAAAAAATGTACACAAGCAGCGTGAGTGGAAAAAGACCGAGGAAAACATGGCATGACCAAATTAATCAATTACTTTAAGGCGGCCACATTCGAAGTCGGAATAATCGACGTGCGTGCATGGTACGATGTATGAATATAGAGGAATCCCGAGAGGTATGCCAGGACAGAGCATTGTGGCGATCCATCCTCTCTGCCTACCCCTCCGGGGAAATGGCGTGATGGTTAGTTAGTTAGTTAATGTTTCTTTATATTTAGTTTTAGTTCATTTGTTCTTTTATTTTCGATCGGTTACGACATCTGCCTGCGATCTTCTAGTATTTAATATATAATAATATTTTTTGAATTGTTCAAAAATGGTCGTTGCCATTTTTTGTGACGTTGAATCATGATGGTGTCGACCTTTCAGATCAACAATTTGACCATATTATAATTCCGTATGGCGGCCATGCACGTATAACGAGAGAACAATTTACTGACCAACGAGGAAGATTGGATTGAAATTTCTCGAGCTATTGCAGGGTTTAGTCCGCAGTTTCCCTGATTTATTACTTTAAGGTGTGCAATTTGCATCTCATGGCGTTGAATACTGTAATGAGAACAGAATATGACGTCATTTGGGAGATACTCCAGGCATTATTGGTGTGTAAATAAATCTCGTGATCGTAATTGTATATGATCACGATAAGTGTGGATTTAAAGCAGCGTATGAACGCAAATGATCGATGGACGAATACCACTATGTATGCCTGCTTGATTGTCGGGGATAACAGAAATGAGTCCCCTAAGAACATTTTCTATTTATAATGACATACGACTGTGAAATCAAGATGGCGATTTCGACTCGTAGAAATAATGGGGAAGAAAGTATTCATAAATTATGTGAATGGAACATGAATTCCAGTAACACCGAAGAAAACAATCAAGTCACCTCTACGATGAAGCGGAAAAAACAATAACCGTTCATAAAATACTGCATCAAGAGTAGATTATTAATAAAGTAAGAGTGTAGCGGTTTACTCATGCTGCCCCCATCTAAAAAATAAGCATTCACAATTAAGTACGCTGTAAATACTTGATGTTCGTAATGTATAAAGATGAAAAATAACCCTCTTCTAGATGTTTTGTTTTAACTTAGTGGAGTGACATGGTTCGCCTGATGGCGAGGCGAAAACATGTTTGTCTCGTGATACAACACAAACTTACAGAAAACAACATTTTAAAATATTTGATATTAACTGTTAAAATATAAAACGCTGTTTATGGTATCACAATTTTTTGTTTCGCGGTAGCTGTTTCGTCAACCTATGTTGACATCATCGAGTATTACAATACTTTTGAAAAAAATATTGTAATACCTGATGATGTCAACATAGGTTGACGAAATAACTGTAACTAAAAAATTAAAAATAATGATAAATTGTTATACCGTAAACAGCCTTTTATATAATGATTAATTGTATCTTAATAGAGACGAGGATGTAAATTGTTTTTCTGGGAACAGAATATGGTGGCCGAGGCGCTTACAGGACTTATGACCTGTCATTGGTTTGGTTGAGCGGTCGCTTTATATATATTTTAACAGTAAATAATGTAAAAGTATCATAATGTTTAGGCCAAAACAATGGACTATATTGCAGTTAAAAGTTATAGTGCAAAATTAACTCATTACTACTATTATTTTGATCCAACGTCATATGTTATAGCAGTTCAATAGCTAAAATCTAAGAAGAAGAACGATTTTTTATGAAGCCAAACTCATATACTTAAGTACATTTTTTTAAGCAACTTTTAAAGAATTTATTTACAATCTTTGATATGTTATTCATAAAAGTATATAATGTATAATTTAACCAGATTGTATAAAGTCTTCAACGAGCGTATTTGGGGGATTTTTAAAATCGTCTTCATAATAGACATGGTTCAGGAAATCAGATTCAAATGGTTTGGCCACGTCATACTATAAAGTCTGATCATTGAATCCCAATTGTTTAGAAGGGTAGAGGATGATCTTTGGTAACATGGAGGTCATCTATCGAGGCCACTCTCAAGAAATGTGGACTCAACTGAAAGCTGACCCAATACAGTGAGTCCCACTTAAAGTGAGAAATGGTAAAGAGAAAGGAAAAGAAGAAGATACATTTAATTTCTCATTAATAAAAAAAAAGAATTATGTTACATATAAAAATAACTAAAAATGTCGGTTTTTGGTTTAAACAAATGATGTAATTTCACCTCATGTTTACATACGCTAACACGTCTAATAAAACTAAACATTTATATGTATGTATATTGCACAGCTGCATATCTACTTAGCGATAATATTATAGTAAACAAGTATAGTAGTACTGCGCAGTTTCTGTTGATAAAGTTAAAAACATTTGAAATAAAATAAAGTTATCGAAACCGCACACGCATTTCGCTAGAAAATTAAAATAAATGGAATTTCATTGCTATCAACTGTTTTGCAGTTTTCTTGTTTTGAATTTAAATGTTTACTTTGCGTTCACTGGACACCCATTGTAGATTTTGATTATTACTTTTTCTCTTCGTGTTTTGCCTACATATTCCGTTGACAATTACTTGGAGGAATACGCCTCTGTACCCTAAGAATCACGAAACACCATCTCTTCAATTTGTCTATTCACATTTCATTAAAGTGGAACTCGTCTTAAATACCCTTTAAATACCCCCTAAGTTGTATCTTCTCCTTCTTCCTCATCATCAGCCTTTTTTTTCCAAATACAGACAAAGTCCTCTTTCATTCACTTCTACTCCGTTCTGTCTTGTGTAGACTGCATCCAGGTTATGCCGACGTTTCAGTTCAGGTCACTCTTCCACCGTAGTTGCGGTCGCGCTGCTCTTTAGTGTAAGATTAAGTAGGGTAAGTAAGCTCAATTGTACAATATAATTAATAAATGTCTGTTTTCTAGAAGTTTAATTGTAATTTATCGGAAAAAAATGTTTGGCCATTATAAGACATTATCAAATGTCGGGCTTAGAAAGGCGAAACATGTCAGAAATCAGACGTTTTCATTCGTATTAATTATTTAATATTAAGTTTTACGTCATTGTTTAAGAAACAATTAATGTTGTAAAATATTAGAAATATTTCTTATAATAATATACCTACGACTAGGAGTTGTTGATATGTCCAGGATATAGGAGGAATCAGCATTTTTCAATGAGTAACTCTATAAGGTTCAAAGTTCTTATTTTAATGTCCACTTTTTATTATTATGATGAAGTTCTACAAGTATAGACCATATGTTGCATTTCAACATGCTCTACTGAAGTTTTTTTATTTGTTTGGTTAGGGCACACGAAGTTTTTGATGATCCGTCTTTTTTCTTCGTCATCTCCGAACCTAGAACAGAAGATGTTATTTGCTTACTCTATCAATGATTAGATATAAATTGTGGTAATTTTTAAACAAAATACAAAATAGTAGTTCATGCATGAAATTTAAGTATTAAGAAATTACGATGGAAGTAGTACCGATATAATTATAATATTATTACCAAAACTAATTAAACTAAAATAAGAGAGAAATGTTAAAGTTTATTAAATATTATGAGCTATTTAAAAATAGAATGAAACCCCAAATAAAAAACTATAAAAAAAATCTTTATATGTAATACATTTCCAGTTCTTTATACTATTACAACTATAATAATAGATGAAATTTAATTGTATCTCAATAGAGACGAAGATGCAAACTGGAAACTGAATATGGTTGATCAAGTTGTTTACAGGACTTATGACTTGTCATTGGTTGGGTTAAGCGCACGCTTTATGTAATGACAACATTCCCCATTCCACCTATTTCTTTATGACCATGTAAGACAATTTTTTTGGAGGTTGTATATACGAGTATGTTACAAATCTATGTTTAACTTCACATGTCAGTTTCAATACGCCATCTATGTAGATTTGATTACATATGTTAATCTTTTTAAGATTAATCTATATAATGGGTGAAACCCAGTATTCGTATACAAGTATAAGTATACATTCACAAAAAATATAATAATAGAGTTACATCAAAACATATATAATAATAACGTTAAATTTGAACGACCCTCTTATATTTGTATAAAATCAATTTCTACTTCGCATAAAATCAATTAAATTCAATTAGTATTTTAAAACAAACCGTTAATTAATTAAATAATTGATTATTTATTATGAATATTTACCAAAGATTAATGTGAATGTCACGTGTTTATCATTGAACTTGAAATCTCAGCATTTCTTGGTCCATCTGATGTTTATGTTATACCAAGATAATAATAATATTTTCATCTCTTATCTTTAAAACGTATTTGCTTACTGTGCCGAGTATTAAATTTTGTAACAACTATATTCTGTGTACTGGATTCACTTTCAGATAATTATGAAGTATATTTACAGTTGCTTTAGAAATCATCTAAAAACTCTTCGCCGAACACAGTTATTTAAGAGTTAATTGTATTTTAAGTGACTTAGTCAATATATTTTATTACATAACCGTTGTGACTGGTTGCTTGACGAATGCTGTTTGGTAAAATATAAATATGCTAAAGAGAGCAAAATTCGAATCTTCAAGACATGCGTACGTCCTATAATGACATATGGAAAATAAACGAGAGCTGACACTATCAGAACAAAAAGCCTCCTAAGAACCACAGAAATGAAGACTCTCCGATCCGTTGTGGGAACGTCACTCCAAGACAGAATATGAAATTCTGAAATAAGAAAGATCTGCAATGTAGAAGATGTCGTACGATGGGGAAGACTGAGCATGAAAGAGCATGTTCTGAAAGAGTGATTAATATAGCCGCAAATAAAGTATCACCAGGAAATCGACCTGCAGGAAGACCACAGAGACCACAGAGACAGTTGGACATCTGCATCATAGGAACAGGCTCCGAGAAATAACAGGACACAGTCCTAAATAAATAAGAAGAAGAAGAAGAAGACATAACTAAGTATTGCAGTACAAAAATACGACGCGTTTTTAATTTTCCATTAATTTGTTAATATTTATACGAGTACGCCTATTTTGCAATGTATTCGTTTGCAGTTATCAAATATTTTAATTTAGGATTTTTTTACTCTATTTCTTTATGATTTGCTTTGATTTGATTTGGGCAGGGTCCTTGGTCTCTCAACTGGCCTCTTAAAGTCAAACCAAACCAATCAAACCAATGCAATATTCAACCAATCAAAAAGCGTAATACGCTAATTTACAACAAGATTGGAAAACTTTAGAAAGATGGATGAAAGGAATAGTTTACCCTTTTCGGCAGCACCTCCTGGTCTGGTTGCTGTGGCACTTGCTTGATATGCACATCCTGGCCATATCCACGGTCTACCAAAACGCAATCCTCCGATTCTTGGTCGCTGTCGGCACCTCCATGCATCGTATTTATATCTGAGTTACCTAATTTACAAAGGAAACACTTGACTTTTTCAAAAATAATATATGGAACGCAAGGAGGAGAATAGAATGTTTAAAAGATATATACAAGCAGTGTGAATGGAAAAATAAGTCTAGTAAGGCCAAGAAAACATCTTCTTTTTCTTCTTTAACAGCCGTTGTCGTCCACTGCTGGACATAGGCCTCCCCCATACTTCTCCATGTATGAAATGTTATACGGGGGGTGGTTGGCATTACAACGCCACGCTTGCCAGACGGGTTGGCGAGGTGTCCTTCCACGTTAGCCTATGCATCAATATTATCCACCGAGGTTATTCACACTCGATCTCTAACATTTCGCATAGTTTCCAGGGGAGACCAAAGTCGAGGAGGTGTGGATAGGTACTTGGGTACAGATCAATCCTCCAGCGTAGCATGGCCATAACCACGGTGATGACCATGCACCTCTCAAAGAGTCAATAGGATCCCCCTTACTCCACCTTAAGGAAAACATAGCATTACCAAATTAATCAATTATTAAAAGCCGCCACATTCGACTTCAGAACAATCAACGAGCGTGTTTGTCAAGGTGTATGCATGTAAAACTTGAGCATGAGCTATGTCAGAATAGAATAGTGTGACAGTCCATTTTATGTGCCCACCCCTTCGTGAAATGAAGTGATGTTTAGTTAGTTAGTTTGCTTTGATGATTAATTTATGCAGTGTTAGTTTGCACTTGAAATTTGTGCGCACAAAATAAATAATTTTAAGGATAGAATGCAGCGATGCGCGCAGAACGGAGAAAGACCGAGGAGAACATGGTATGACCAAATAAATACACTTTTTGAGGTCAGCATGTTAGAAGTCGAAAAAATCGATGAATGAGTATGTATGTTGCACGAATGTGGAAGAATCTTGAGAGGTGTGTCAAGCCAGAGTAGCGTGGCGGTCCATTCCTTCTGCCCACCCTTTCGGAGAAAAGGTTGTTGTTGTTTTTGTTTACAAATTGTCTACTTCTTTGAAAATATTTGAAATATCGATTGATATGTCAAATAAAACCACACACAGCTTGTTTATAAGAAAAATATGTTTTGTACAGGTACCAGACGGTTTTTCAAATATTGATGGAGCAGCATTCTTAGAATCAGGCGTAATAAATGAGGTAAGATGATTTATTTGAGGAAATCTGAATGAGACATTACTGTATACAAAATTTCTAGGAATTTTTCCTCGTAAAATGCTACGCAATCGAGAGGATTGAATAAATACACAATTATGTTTTCCAAATGTTTTAACCTGACTCCTTAAATTAATTATAAACGTCACACATACTCTAACACCGGTACGAAAACTACAATCAGCACCGATAATGAACTTTTGTCATAGTTTTTGCAAAACGGGGGGTTGTAAAGCTTCGAGTCATATACAACAACTTCTACTCCTGAAAAATAAGGCTATCCTTCTTCTTCTTCTTCGTCTTCTTCCTTATTGTAGACCTATGTGGTCAGAGTATTGCTCCTCCTATGAGGTAGATTCTCAGCTGTTTTTTCATCTTTTAGGAGGTCTTCCACGAGCACGAGTCCCATGAGACTGATTATGCAATGCAATATAGGGGAATCTGGTGGTGTTGTCTGCCCTTGCTTCGACGCCATGTGTTATTATTGGTCTTACGCATGCTTTAGAGATTCTTATCTTACTCTTAATGGTCATGTCTTTGTTTTTCTATATTGTGTATTTTAGAGCCCCAGAGATTTCAGCTGTCTTGTTTACTTGGGCTTGTATTTCTTTGTTAAGGCTATCCGATAATAGATATTTATGCCATTATTGACCAGGTTCACAAAACTGCATTTAGAATCGGTTTCTGATGATTGATCAACACTTAGAAACTCGCCAAACTTTTTAAGAAGTACTCCCTTCACATACTAACTCTACAATAAAGTACCTCTCAAATTACGACCCGAACACTCCTAGCCACAATGCGCCAAAAATAAATCCTTTTTCAGAGAAACACTCTGGCCAAACACATAACAAGTCCTGCATAAATCAACAACCGACCAAATCACTTTTCC
This sequence comes from Lepidostoma basale, assembly GCA_022606425.2. Lineage (NCBI taxonomy): Eukaryota > Metazoa > Arthropoda > Insecta > Trichoptera > Lepidostomatidae > Lepidostoma > Lepidostoma basale. The sequence goes on along the minus strand of JAHDVF020001344.1, from coordinate 450,174 downwards.
TGCAATATTAAACCTGTACCTTCGAATCTCAGAAGATCCAAATCCAATTACATGAATGTTTTTTTTTTATTTAATACAAATGAAAACGTGTGTTTTCTAGAATGTTTATATGCATTATATTTTATACCACTTAAAATATTATAAAACTTCTAGAAAACAGACGTTTTCGTTTGCATTTCTTCCATGTTCACCATAATTTGTGTTTTAGATGTTTAATTTCCAAAATGAATCTTTATAACATCTGTCAAAATTGATCATATTTGTAAACAATTTTATAATATTTTAAATATGTATATAATAATTAAATAAAACGATGTTTTTTAACTACTTCCACTTTTGTCTTTATTTAGACAGCGACCGGTTTCGCCAGGCTCGCTGGCATCGACAGACTGGTCTGTCGACAGACTGGTCTGACCAGTCTGTCGATGCCAGCGAGCCTGGCGAAACCGGTCGCTGTCTAAATAAAGACAAAAGTGGAAGTAGTTAAAAAACATCGTTTTATTTAATTATTATTTAAAATGAACTTCCATCAAGAGATTTCAGTAAAATCATTTGATTATCTTAAATATGTATCTTTATAATCACTGAATAAGGACTGGTTGTCCAAAACATGTTTGATTTGTAATTTTAATAGTGTTGTATATGCAAAGTATATAAAAAAAGGAAAAGATAAAATTTTTCATTTTTATTAATTATTAAATATGGACTTGGACGTGGACTTGGATCTTCTGGCTTACAGAGGTTCAGCTCATGTGGCTATTCCCCCTACGTCTGATGGGAACATTGTTGGAAGGTGATTTGGTGGGTTGTTAGTTTATGCGGGGACATGATTTGTGTGTCCCGGAGTGTTCCTCTGAAGGAGTTTGGGTCGTAATTTGAGAGGTATTTTATTGTGAGGTTAGGATGTGAAGGGAGTCCTTTGTAAAAACGTTCGGCAAGTTTCAGAATGAATTCATATATCATCGGGATTCCCGATTCTAGGTGCAGTTGTGTGATCCTGGTCCATGAAGGGGAGTTTTACATCATTGTTCAAGAAACTTTTTGATTTTTTTTATATAATTACTATAAAATTTAAGAATTATTTTTTAGTGTGTGTAAGTGTTTCATGTAATTGATGCTTTGAAATACTTAATTTAAATATAAATAATAGCTAGAATCATAATTATTTTGCTGTATCTACATGTATTTGTATATACTGTGTATCTTAAAGTATTTGTATGCATATCTTCATAATATTTATTATGTTATGTATTCACATCAACACAGCTGGCTAAATAATGGATGAACATGAAGAGCAAGATAAGATGAACACGTGTCGCTCATGATATACCTATTATCCTATGTAATAGTGAGACTGGCTAATGATTTATATACTCGTGGTCTTGGTAGAATCCAGAAAGTAAACATACCTATTATATATATACTTCTATAGGTACGTATACAAAGACAATATATTTTATAGGAAGAAACCACGACAGTCTGCAACATTAGCGTGAATGGTGAAAATTTGGAGCAAGTAGTTGAGTTCGTGTATTTAGGTAGTATGTTTACAAGAGATGGACGAGTAGAGAGGGATATTGAAAGAAGGGTTGGGGCAAGCAACAAAGTGAACAGTGCACTTAAAGTTGTCATCGCAAACAAAAACCTATCAAAAAAAGCTAGAATGGCAGTACACAATGGTGTTCTTATACCGGATCTTATGTATGGAAGCGAAGCATGGAACTGGCAAAAGAAGGATGAATGTAGAATAAATGCAGTTGAAATGAGATCTCTTAGAAGAATGTGTGGATACTCTGTGTATGATAGAGTGCCGAATGAAAATATAAGAAGTGAATGCGGTGCGAATGATGGTGTCATGAACAAAATAATGAAAGGATCATTAAGATGGTTTGGACATATTGAAAAATTGTCTTCGTCTCTATTGAGATACAATTAAAAATTTTAATTAACCACCCACAGGTGAAAATCCAGGATTCGTATACAGATATAAGTATACATTTCACAAATATTTGTAAATATTCTGGTCAATTATTTGGCGTATAAAATAGGAGTGGATACTCCAGGCGACTTCTAACAGTGCGCTAGGAGGCGGTAGCCTCTTCGCATTGTGTTAATAAAGTAGTTTGCTAAATGCTAAACAATCATTCTTCATAGATGGCGTTAGTGGATGGATTGTATAGATTAATCTTAAAAAATTAATTAGTACAATCAAATCTACATAGATGGCTAACTGGAGCTGCCACGTGAAGATATGTATGGATTTGGAGTATATATACAACTTCCAAAAATGTATCATACATGATCATAATAACAATGGTGGAATGGGGAATGTTGTAATTACATAAAGCGTGCGCTTAACCCAACCAGTGACAGGTCATAAGTCCTGTAAACACCTTGATCATCCATATTCAGTTTCCAGTTTGTTTCTTCGTCTCTATTGAGATACAATTAAAAATTTTAATTAACCACCCACAGGTGAAAATCCAGGATTCGTATACAGATATAAGTATACATTTCACAAATATCAAATATTGAATGTTGAGGAAGCGAGAGAAATATGTCAGGAAAGAAAAGTGTGGCAGTCCATTATTTCTGCCTACCCCTTCGGGGAGACGGCGTGATGGTTAGTTATTTAGTTAGTTATAATAATATTGATGCTTTCTTATGAAACACTTCATTTATGATATTATATTTTTTAATAAATTGGTAATATAGCTCATTGTTTGGCCGAAACACTATGATACTTCAACTAATTATTATTATTTAATAATAATTTTAAACACTGTGATAATATTCAAAATGTTTATTATACACTTTTTTTTAATGTCGCGACAACTGTTTCGCCAACCGATGTTGGTATCATCAGGTGTAACCAATAACTGGGAAGCGACGAGACAAACAACTGAGTTGCTTGTGAAACCTGATGATGACAGCATCGGTTGGCGAAACAGCTGTCACAACATTCTCAAAAAGTGTATAATAAAAAAATGTGATATTATAACAGTGCTGTAAAGTTAGCAGTTAATAAATTATTAAAAACGTTGTAATAAATTAATACGTTGTTTTTATTTTTAACATCTTTACAACCTATGTTTGCATTTATAAAGGTTCTAGAATTACTAAATAGGGTCGAAGCACCAGAATTTGACCGCCCCCCAGTAAATGACCGTTGGTTAATAAAACAAAATATAATAAGAATTGCTCTATGTGTCCAGTCAAAAAACTTTAATCCCAAGAAACTATGACAAAAGAGGTAGGCAGAGAAAACTGTTGGTAAGAAACGAAACTATCAGTTTTGAACTGTGCCTTGTCAAACGGTAAAAGTGCGTCTTCCCGTTGTTGTTCTGAGATTGTTAGTAGTTTTTTATAAGGAAAAGTGTGGTAAGTGTTTTTTAAATGTTATTTCTTATGCAATTCTTTGAATATTTACATATTTTTATATGTTAGGGTGTTTCATAATGTGACAATGTAACAAAATCTACGTATTGTATCAATATAACCTGAAGTGGTCAATTACTGGTGATTGTGCTATTTTTTGGAGAAATATTAATTTTAATAGTAATACTCATATTTCACTAAAAAAGTAAGAGAATTTAGAGAAGTCAATGTGTTTTTTATTGTTTTATTTTATTTTGTACACTGAAATAATGAAATTAATGCCTTTAATGTGGATTTCAGTACAAGCTGAACCTTAAACGGTCATTCATTGGTGCTTTGACCCTAGTATTATTGAAGCTGTGTAGTCTGAATACTATTATTTAAACACATAAAAATAGAATATCGTGACATTTATCTGCAAGGAAAGCAAATGATGAACTAAGAGCTATGATTGTTTTAGTTTCTCTTTCTATTAGGATAAACACCGACATTTTGTTTCATGAGTCCAGGAGAAAAAGTATTATAAAATACAATGCAACCAACATAAATTTACTTGTTTTTAAAACAGATGAATCGACATAAAAAAATGGTATAGGAATCGAGTCATAAAAAAGGAAGTCTTGGTGGCAATTGATCTATGCGGATAATAGCTCTTATTTTAAATATAAGAAACACCGGCTTAATTGTAAGAATTATCAGGATATGTGGTTATAAAACAGAAATCTAATAAATAAATTACAAACAGTAATGTCTGTGGTATCGCCTTATAGATTAACAAGCAATAAAGTAAATTTCTAATGGTTTTCAGATCGTATTTCCTGCGAAACGTTTTGTTTTGCTGGTTGAACGTTAACCAGTACAACGGTTACCTAATAAGGGATTCAATAAAGCCGACCGGCCTCTGTTTGTAGATAGTCTTATCTGTGGTTTTTGAATTGATATCAACGACAGACAACGTTAAATAATTAATTATTTCAAACTCTAACTAGATTACGCAACTCTAAACTCAACCATTGGAATAAACCAACGGGTTAAATTATTTTTCTATATTATATTAATCAGACAAATAAAATTGATTTAAATATGCTTTCGATGACAATAAACACAAAAAAATGATAATGTAATTATTTTACCGAAATCTGTTGACGGATGTTCATTTTAAGTAATAATTAAATAAAACTATGTTCTTTTTCATCAACTAGTCTGTTGATGCCATCTAGCCTGGAAAAATCGTTTGTTGTCAAAATGAAGACAAAAAGTGGAAGAACCACAGTTATTTAAAAAAAATAACGTTTTATATAATTGTAACCTAAAACTGATTTCCATATTAATACTCGCAAAACAGGTTCACTGCAGTTACAATATCTTCAATGATGTATGTCATTTATCTTCTGTCAACTCCACGTGGACCCTCAATATTATCTTTGAGTATAAGCTGTATTAAAAAGTCTTTCAGATCTAACAGTTGTCCAATCAGTATTTTCCCAGTGCGCCATATTATAGGCAATCGATTTCATAACAGGGCGCAATTTTAAATAAATTATCAGATATATTTTCATCATCATATCATCTATTTTATATATTTTTCGTCACAAAGACGCACAATACATAGTTTACCTATCTAAGCATCAAACCGTTTCCTCGGAGGGGTAGTCAGAGAGTATGAACCACCAAACTGCTCTATCTGACATAACGTCGAGATTCTTCTACATTCATACATCGAAATACGCACGCTCATCAATTTTCCGACTACGAATTTGGCCGACATTTGGTAATAGATTAATTTGGTAATGCCATGTTTTCCTCGGGCATCCTCGGCTTCTATTTCCATTCACACTGCCTGTTGGTAGTTTTACCACAATAGGAAAAAATATAAAATGTTTATCAATACGTTATAGAAATACATATTTATTCTTACATAACCTGCGTTCGACCTATTCTACCTACATGGAATTAAAACGTGGGCTAGCACCATCAGAACGACACTCCGAGACAATGTGAGAATCTCTGAAATAAAGAAAATCACCTATGTTGTGCGATGGGGAAGATTACGAAGATGTTACTGGAGAGATCAAACACCTTGGAGAAAGTGTGTTCTGAAAGTACCAACATTCAACCGACTTCAAGGAAGACCATCCAAAAGATGGTTAGACAGTTGGACATCTACATCATAGAAATAGGTTCCTAGAAATAACATGGGCACAGTTCTAAATAATACAGAAGTAGAATAAGAAGAATAAGAAGAAGAAGAAAAGGGGTTATATTTATTGATCGAAAATACTGTTTATTTTTGTAATTTACACCGTAATACAAGACGAAACAATACACTTAACTCCATAATAATATAATAACAAATACTGATGAAAGAAAACTTGGCGATTCATCGTCTCTGCCTACTCATGCGGAAAATATATTATAAAGATTTTTCTAGAATGAGTAAAATAAAAACTATTGAACGATGTCGTGTCATCGAGAATGCTTCAAAATTCTCTAAGTATTTTACTATACTTAAATTTATTAAATAAATGCGTAGTAAAATAAATATTTAACTTATAATTCGTACCAGGCAAGCAGAAACACAGAGAGATAAGGAGGTAACTCGTTACTTGCCGGGTACTATCGTTTTCTCCGGTTGCTACTTACCCATACACGTACGTAATATGTGTGACCGCAATCATGTGTCGCCTTATCAAAGAAGCAGCTGTGATTATGGGCGTCATGCACAGTACGTTCAGTTGATAAAAAAAGCGTTGTGTAAATGTTGACTCTTTGAAATTGTGAACTCCTGGTATTCTGATATACAATTTGTATGAAGTTAATGATGAATAGAAACACATTTTAATTATGCTTGAATATGTCGTAATGTTCTAGAATACATTTTTTGAGCTAACTAACTCTGTCTTGTGTTGAAAAAAAAAATTTTTATTTACTTTATAAATATTGAAAACGAAACTAAAAACTCAGCATCTACTTCTCGATAACAAATGATTTTTGATTCTATGAACTTCAGAAGTGCGGTGACCCGGGATTATTATTGGTTGCAAACTGAAGTTGCAGTCTTCACCAGCTAACAAGTCTGCTTCACTGATGACGCTGTAATTAGTTACGACCGCGTCTAACAAGTATTTTTTTGCTTCTGTTTAAATTACGTACATTAACCACGACCTGTTTCTTTTAATAACTATTCCCAATTCCAGGAGTGGTCAATATGAGTACAAGTGTACATATACTCGTGAATGGTTCTAGATTTTTTCAGAAGGTAATTAAGTTGGTGGTAATCAATGGAATGCTTGGTTCCTGATTGGTACTGAATTAATTCTTACCCACTCGTAAAATTAAAACATAAATAGTTTTAAGAATAATGGCAGCACATATTTGATTTCTAGTGCCAACCATTTTCTATGGAAGTGAAGCTTGGCGATGGTAAAAGAAGTATGAAATTAGGATAAATCTTGTAGAAATGAGACAACTATGAAGAATGTGCGGGAAAAGAATATTAAAAGACTAAGGAAGAAACGTAAGGCTGACGATTGGATCCTAATTAAAATAAAAAATATCACTTTTTGGTTTAGAAAAAGGATGAGAGAAGAATGATTCAAAAATGTAAATGAGCAGTGTAGATGGAAAAGCAAGCCAAGGACGGCCGAGGAAAAAATCATATGGCTGGCATTTATCAATTTCTAAACGGCGCTCAATCCGGAAAAAATCGACAAGCGTGCGAGCTAAGATGTATAAATGTAAAGGAAGTTTTAGAGGAATGTCAGGATAGCGCATTGTGGCGGTCAATCCTTTCTTTCAATCTCTCCGGCAAAATGGCGTGATGTTTTTTTTTTTTTTAAATACTAATACCAAGGATTTGAATAAATTATATTAGAATTTATTTTACAATCTTCAATGTAAGCAGAAAATAGCTCATTATTATGAAGAAGGAATCTGGTCGTGTCCAGGCTTGAACCCATGTCCCCTGGATCAGGAGCCAAGCGTTCTATCCCCTAGATCACCACCCGAAACTAGACCACCGCCCAAAACTAGACCACCACCCGAAAGTTAGTAAGTAAGTTAGTTAAAGGTTAGTAAGTTAGTTATCCTAATAGGCCTATCATCGCATGTCATAAAAATCAATAGCTAAAAAAATGTATACATCAATCGGGTTCAAATATATGTTGTACACTAAAAAAATGTGGAAAGCAACCGAAAACTTCCGCATCAAAGGACCTTCCCAGGAACCAGCAATGATAAAAGACTTTTCTGCCAACCAATCCCTAGGATCGAAACAAAAAATGAATAATAGATTTTTTTAAATAATGCAATCAATCTGATCATATTTAATTTAAGATATTTTTTTAAATCAGTAAAAATACACAACAAAGTACTAGTATGTCTAAAACCTTCTAGAATCTTGATACTTTCAATACAATCTCTCTAATCAATTCTTAAAATAATTATGATGATAAAATCATAATTTTAATCAATTAGCAATAACAAGTTGTATCGCAAAGCATAATATCATGTGAAGGCGTAATTTAATTCAATTAGTCTAAAGGCTTGTGTTTTTAATGTCTTATCGATCACGTTGAAGTCATAAATACGTAACACACATCTGCAGAGAGCTATAATATTTTATATGAAATCAGCAGTCAGCGAAACGTAAGTATTTACTATGGCCGTTAGCTTTTACTATTTCATTAGTTTGACGTACGTCACATAGATTACTATATGGACTTGTGCGCGTGTATTCCTATTTAAACAAACACACATATTTATATTAAATATAAATCAATTAGAGTTCAAATGGAGTTGATAAAGATTGACCATTTGATTGTTTTATTTTGAAAAAAATTCACTAATGATATATTCATATTGAAAAAAAATGATACCTTCGTTTTGAGAAAGCATTTGTTTGAACATGATGTGAGGTTACTGCTATACATTCGGGGCATTTTTTCGGAAATCATACTGCTAACGCAAAACAAACATTAGATTTTTTTCATTAAAATTTACATTTATTAAAGTGACACAAATTGCAATTGTGCGAAGGCTAGAATATTGCAGCATATATGAAAAATAAGGAACCCTATCAAAACAATGAATCGGTACCAGACTGTTGAAGTTAAAATTGGTTATTTCTACTCAGATCAAATTAACATAAAATAAATTAATATTATATGAATAAAAACGTCTGTTTTTTTAGATTTTGTTTTTGTGAATGACGTGTTTTGCCTGTCTAAGGCATTATCTAATGTCAATATGTCAATATTTGGTCAGGCGAAAAATGTAATTCACTTAAAATATAATAAATCTTATTGAACGCTAAGGCATTAACACTGTGGAATTCCATAGTAATATATTAAGGAAATTGAAAATAACTTTTTAATGCACTATTTATTAAAAAAATATTAAAAAAACACGACATGTTTCGGAGGATACCTCCATCTTCAGGTGAAAAAATATAATAAAAACTAAACAAAGAAAGACTAATATAAAAACGCATTAATTTTTAATTTTATTTTTTAATATTAGTATTTCTTTGTTTAGTTTTTATTAAATTTTTACACCTGAAGATGGAGGTATCCTCCGAAACATGTCGTGTTTTTTTAATAATTAGTGGATTAAACAAAGTTATTATCAATTTTATAAGTATGATAAATCTTATTGAAATTAGATGAATTCATTCGTATTGATTATTGAATAAAGATCTTTACAGAATTTTTTTAAGAAACAATAAAAAAAAATGTAGCGTATGACAGAGGTGCATATTGTGTGCAATATGCATTTGATTTTTTCCTTTCATTTAATTTATTTTGATAATAATCACAAACATTACAGACATACAATTCCAAATCGTTTGCAATTACATTATAAACAGAGAAGCGTTAAAAAAATAAAAAATAAATAAATGCACTATGATGTCATTTATAAAAAGCCTTAAAATACGTTTATTTGATTTTAAACGATGACAGAAAACCCCATTTTAATACGAATGTCTGCTTTCTAGAAGTTTTACTATATATTTTATATGAAAAAAAAAATGTTATTACAAAATTAATCACCTTTTAATGGCAACATGGCAACCGGTGTCGTTTCTCTTCCCGTCTATGTTAGGGAATCACGGTAACGATGAAGATTGCTCTGACAAAGATATGGATCTGTGATAGAAAAAAAATGTGTATTCAGTAGACTCATATGTTTCTTCAATTACATCTCTATGCGGTTTTAATTGTCATATAAAATAAATACAACAGTTATAATTAGATTGACCAAACTAAGACTAATGTGTCAGTTATTAAAAAATTCTATTTCCTCATGCCGTTAATAATTATGGTATGATAATGTTTATAAGATATTCTCAGCTCACACTTTAGATACGTTGGTTTCCGTACATGTCCTTAATAGCATTAATTTAGCCCATATATTTTATTAAGTACATTCTCACACTCTGTATAAGGTAAATATCGCGCTAAAATCCAACATATATTTATAGGCAGCAGCTGCATATGCAGGCATCTTGAAGTAAAGAAACACACTTAATGAAGCAGATGCTTGAAGGCCTAACAAATAGAATACTTAGAGCCCACATCAGCTCATTTTGCATTATATCTAACCTCTTATTATTCTATGGCGATAAGCAGCAGTAATTTGAGATTCTAAACATATAAATAAAAAAATGGATTTTTAAACGCATATTAATACAATGAATATTGTATCCCAATACCGAACCCTAGAACAAAATAAATAAATACATTAAATTATAGTAAAAGTACAATTTAATGTATGTATTTATTTTCACAAAATTAGCATACCAAACATATTGCTATATTCAATATTAATGAATTATAATCCAATTATATTTTAAACTTAGACTATTAAAATATAAGTAAACTTATAGATATATAATAATAAAACACATTTAACCGAAGCTTGGTTATTATAATTGATACCAACTAGTTTTGCTTGGACCTAAGCTTCATCAGGGCAACATCATAACTAATATAATTTATCGAATAATTATAATCATCATAACTATAACAATATGACAACTAATAAAAAAACAGGAACTCATTTATAAAAATTCAAAAAAGATATCTGATATTAATGCGTTGGTTTCCACAGGTGGTAGCAATATATTATTTTGGATGTTGGGAAAATTCATGTAACTTTTTCTCTCCCATTCCTTATAAGTTAGCAGTCATTTTTTAATCAAATAAATAAAACTATGTTTTTATACTTTTGTAAGTCTGTCCTAAACGTCTTTTCCTAGATATCCGGAATGATTTTCTTGAGACTGTGAATGCATCAAGCCATGTTTTTGTTAACGCTTACACTATTTTGCGTGATACAAAAAAAGTCTAATAACTGCACCGTTGTTGGTTGTTTTCGCAACGCGCACTCTCATAACCTTAAAATTGCAACCATTGGGTCTGCTTATTATTACATTTACTATATATTTTTTAACAACTTTTCGTCTTTCAATATAATTAATCATAATATTTTTAGGAAACAATGATATGCAAAACAAAACAGAGTACAAAGGAAAAAACACATTATAACTGTAATAAAACTATTACACCATAGAAACGTGTAAAATATTTCGCCTTTTGATGCACTCACAAGTTACCAATCGCAGCAATTTATGGTATTATATCTAATATGTTTGTGATAATAATATATGGCGTTCCTTATTAATGCGTCGTTTTTCAAAGTAAAATCTTTGCCTAATAATCAGGCTATTACTGTTTTTACAATGACAACTTCTTTTAAGAAATTTCAATAACGAACAATTATATTTTGCTGGGAGTAAGTAGTTTCCAAAATAACTCATAATATGTTATTTAATTTTTTTTTTGTTGTTTATTATGAAATCTAATTTGAATGACTATTTTTTTAAATATCTGTATTTGATTGATACTCGTTTTGTTCACATGAAATTATTTTTTTCTACCTTCCCTTGTAATCAAAATATCGTTAATAATTTTAGTCAGACATTGCGGCAAATTAAACATTTTTTCAAAAATCTTTTAAATCTCGGTGACAGAAGAAATATAGAACACGCTTTCATTCAATAAGCAATTAAATGTTAATTTGTATAAAACGAGTACTATGTTGAGACACTGATGTAAATCACTATCTTCTTCTTCTTCTTCTTCTTTGCTAGCCTTCTTCCCTCCACTGCTGGATATAGGCCTCTTCCAATTTCTTCCACTCGTCTCTATCTTGCCCCTTTTGCATCCAAGATTTTCCAACCCTTTTGATAATATCATCGGTCCATCTCATCGGTGGCCTTCCGACACTTCGTCTATTTTCCCATGGTCTCCAACTGAGTATCCTGGGTGCCCATCTATTGCCACCCTGTCTAACCAAGTGTCCAGCCCATTGCTATTTCAATTTTTCCACTCGGTCCATGACGTCAGCAACCCTGGTGAGGCGTCTGATTTCTTCATTTCTTATGCAGTCATGCAAGCTCACACCAAGTATCTGTCTTTCCATGGACCTCTGTGTACACTTGAGCCTGTGGACACTTTTGCTGTAAGAGTTGTCGTCTCTAGTCCGTATGTCATCATGGGCAGTATACACATATCGTACACCTTTCTTTTGAGACAAACCGGTATTTCAACATTTTCAAATACAAGTCTCAGTTTACCACTATACAAAATATTAATTTAATATTGATGAAAAAGTCCATTTTCCAGAATTGTTATTGTAATATGTAGGATTTTAAAATTATTAATGCTCTTTCTTCTTCTTCAAGTGTCCTGTTGGGCGCACCCAACGTTGGCGATTGCTTCGGCGAACCTGTCCTTGTCCTGCGCCGCTCGGAACAGCTCCTTCACACTTCGGATGCCGGTTAACTCCCTCACTTTTCGCAGCCAGGACATCTGTCTCTCTCCGGACCCTCGGCGTCCCTCAATTGGAGAAGGTGGTCCTTTTTCTCACGCAGTACATGACCCAGATGTGAAATCTTCCGAACCTTGATAGTTGATAACAGCTCCTAGTCAACTCTAGCTCGCCTCCGTATTTCGGTATTGGTAACCATGTCTTTTCAGGGACACGCTCTTAACGGACTCCGGTATAAGTAATGTCTGTCTGTTCAGGGACACGCTCTTAACATATAAAAAATGTCATTTCTAGAAAATATGTGAATAAAATTTCTGGAAAACGAATGTCTTAATCAATTTTCAATTGCCAAAAGGTGACAACCAAATTTCTTTTTTGATTTTCCAAGTAACGCGACTTTAAAAAGTAATCATATTTATTTTTCATCAAGCACTTCTCTCTCAGAAATATTTTATGTAACTCCTACATTGATATTTTTATTTTATTTAGTGTGCTTCAAACATTAGGTACAATTTGTTTTCATTACTGCCTCAAAACGGTGGCATTTATGTAATGAAAATTTCCTCCGCGTTGATATTATTACTCATATCAGGGTGAATGGACCAGTGATTGACAATCTGGCAGCAGTTCCATTTAGTAACCACAGATCAAAAATATTATTAACGAAAATTCATTTTAAATATTGATCAATATCTTGAAAAAACATATATATTAGGATAATTTAATAATTTTACTGAAATCTGTTGATGGAAGTTCATTTTAAATAATAATGAAATAAAACGATGTTATTTTTTACTCCTTTCACTTTTATCTTTATATCAACGGCGACCGGTTTCGCCAGGTTCGCTGCCATCGACAGACTGGTCAAGATAGACTGGTGACCCAGTCAGTCGATGCCAGCCAGGCAGGCGAAACCGGTCGCTGTCGAAATAAAGACAAAAGTGGAAGTATAATAGTTAAAAAAACATCGTTACATTTAGTTATTATTTAAACATTAGATTTCATTAATTAGTTTTAACTGAAACCAAAATTTTTCTTAAACGTTATTATGCTTAAATGGTCATAAACCGGTGCTTTCACCCCACATGGGAAGAATTTGATATTAAAAAACGAGATTAAATACTTCCGAGAAAACGAACATTTGTGTCAACTCTCGAGCCGTGATGTAGTGTATGAAATATGGTACATGCATACCTGACAAATGAATTATATTCTGTAAAATTTAAAAATACGTTTCGTATTTCTGTTTATACTATCAACGAACAACTGTATCTAATTCTAAGAAAATAAAACTTTATGGCAAATACTTATCAGTTTCACTTAGTGTTGGTCATTCAGTTATGAACAATACTATTTTTTTAAATCGATTAATTATTTTAATGTCAAATATTTGTCTAACATATCGATTTCGAACACCCAACTAGTATGGTTCATGTATTAGTATTATTTATAATACCTGGTTTTTAACTTTTATACAAACGTTTTTAATTATTATATTTGAACAACTGTTAAGGCTAAATATTATGTTACAATAATGTAAAGCATATTTTTAAAATAAATATCATCGTATTTTGGATATTTTAAAATATATGTCGATTTTTCGATCGAAATCGAAAATCATTTTTTTAATCTAACAAAGGATTAACCAATAATATTAAAATTTGTCATACAATCCCCAATGTGAGTGAAAAAAAGCTCAATATTAAGAACAACGAATCGGGTCTTGAAGCTCTAGGCTTGAACCCAACTCTTCTGGATTAGGAGACAAGCGTTCTCTCCTAGACCACTACCCGGTTAATCCACCTAATATAATATAATATTTTTGTTCATAATATAATATTTAACTATGATATTTTAGCAGTTATCCCTAATACGAGTAGATACTTTAATTTTCATGGTTAGTAGCAATATGATTTTTGTATATCTTGGGTATACCTGTATATATTGTTATCTTTCAATACTCCCGAGACCTTGAGTATACCGGTATATTTGATTATCTTCCGATAACCCCAAGATTTTGGGTATAAACGAGTATCTTGTTATCTTCCTATTGAAACGTTCCTCCTCGGTTAGCACAGAGAGCATGGTTTTTATCTTCAGGGTGGTAATCGTGAGATTCTTTTCGGTATATTACTCGACTAAGGATGGGTGTAAATAAAGACGCAGATTATATGGGATACATGGGGGGTTATTATAATAACACATATAAAATAGTTAAAATTATAAACATAATAGCTAAAAAATAAATGCTAGAGATGTCGTTACTCATAAAAACACAAAACAGAAGAGTGAAGGGGCTGGTTGTGGCGATTCCACGATGGTGTGCTCCTCAGTGCATCAGATAGCGACGTCGTCCGTCGACGTTGTCAGCGACGCTGACCAGTAGATGGTGGTTCAGCAAATGAATATATAGAGTGTCACTTGGCAGACACGAGATTCCATAGGCCGGGTGGTGCTGCACGGAGTGAAGAAGTGGTCCACGCAGTTCGGCATGGTGGGGAGGTCCTTGACACGGAGCCTCAAACGCGGTGTCCGACAGAACCTTCGGAACTAACCGCAGACACGCGGACATATGATGCACATGTGTTACTGATGCGCGATCCCTGATGCATATATTTATTGTTAATATCGTACCTTATGTTATTCTAATGAAGACTGGCTGAACCATTTCTGGTCCAGCCGGATGCAGACGGATTTCAGCGACGGGAACAAGCGACGGGAACTAAGATGGCGACCTACCCGCAATGGCTGACTGGAGGGAAGTGAGGGGGCTTGTAGCCTCAGAGCATAGAGTACCGAAAAACAGTGTTACCAACCGGGAAGGCGGCGGTTGCTCACACGGCGGAAACAGGAGAAGTTGGAAATAAATTTCGAAGAGGTACTTAACTGGGGAGAATTGGGGCGAATAAAGTGGCCGAAGAAATCGTAATGGTATGTACCATTACACTATATTCCTAAAATCTTGGGTGTACACAATATTTAGTTATCTTCCTATATCTCCTAGATCTTGGGTATACCCGTGTACCTGGTTATCTTCCTATATTCCTAAGATCTTGGGTATACCCGTATAACTGGTTATCTTCCTATATTCCCAAGATCTTATGTATACCTGTGTATATTGTTATCTTTCAATATTCCCAAGATCTTGGGAATACCCGTGTATCTTGTTACCTCCCTAGGTACGCAGAATCCCAGAAAACATAAATATTTAATAGTCATCGTTCACTTTTTCATATTCCTAATGGCAAATTGTCTTATGGAAATTGAGTGAACTATAGATTTAACAAAAAAATCACTCATTTGTCATCAGCGATGTTGCAAAACATGAAAATAAAAATCGATCATGATAAATCTAATTTATTTTTTGACCACTCCCATCACTAGTGTTTGGACACACCGTGTGAATAATTCAATGACAACCATGAAAATAGGTTATTGTTTTAAACCGGATTTTTATGCAAAGAAATCCGGATTCCAGTGATAAAAATTAATAGCACAATTCGCTTTTAAAGTTATGAAATGCGTATCTGGAATTGTTTCAGTTTTCAAAACATTCATTTTTATTTCAACGAAGCAATCAGTTTTTGCATGCAGTTTTTTTCGTGTGTAGATTATTGGAATAAAACATTTTTAAGATGACCTACATACGTTTTTAATAGAAATAACAATTGATAAAGTCAAATTCTATTATATTCATATCATCTTATTATTATATCAATTTCGCCAACAAAATTTGGCATCATTAGGTGTTACCAGGTTGTACCATAAGTTGATTGAAAAAAAGTAATATGTAACTGGTAATATTGTTAAGATAATCAATTGATTTTACCAAAATATTTTTATGGAAGTTCATTTTAAATAATCACGACATCGCTGGCTCTGTCGATGCCAGCGAGCCTGGCGAAACCGGTCGATGTCGAAATAAAGACAAAAGTGGAAGTAGTTAAAAAACATCGTTTTATTTAATTATTATGATAATGTTGTGTTCCAAATTAAACAGTTAATTCAATTGTAGTATTATATTGGTTCGACCAAAATAATGGATTGTATAAAAACAATTAGAATCCGAAAATAAACAATATTTTAACAAAACTAAAATAACCATCACGCCGTCTTCCCGAAAGAGTAGGCAGAAAGATTGGACTGCCACTTTTTTCTATTACTTACTATACTTTTCTTGCATCCTTAACATTCATACATCGTGTCATGAACGCACGTCGATTTCACCGAATCCTCGTGTGGTTGACATTCAATATTTGATTTATTTGATAGTGCCATATTTTCCTCGGTCTTCCTGTATTTTTTAGTTCCATTTACACCGTAAACATATATATTTTTTACCATTATTTCTTCATAAATTCTTTCCATGTGTCCAAACCATCTCAATTTTCCTTTAATTTATTTTTTAATAACACTTTCATTTGTATCGCATTTTCTTTTTATATTTTCATTCTACACTCTATCATTCACAAACTTTTAATATAACTATCTTACAAATGTAAATCACAATGTGTGTTGAAAATTATATAATATAATATACTAATGAGGTCGTTAATTTTCTTATATACTGTACATATTGAACATTTTGTAGCAAATTATTTTAAAATGTATTTAACAATTAATGTAGTACCAACATAACGAACAATGTATCTCCGGTATATTCTTTCGAAGTATAATATATGTTATATGACGAGTTCGCCTTATGTGAAACAGGATGAAGTCATCGGCGATTTAAAGTATTACTCTGCTGGATATAAAAACCAACAATGATAACCTAATTGCTGTCGGTACGTTATTCAAAGCGAAAAAAATACTCTAAAAGTAACTTCTAATTCAGGTATAATGATGTGGAAAATGGTTTGTTTTTTACTTTCTCATTTTTATGTGCAACACACAACATATTTGAAGATTTTAATAACAGAAAGTCACTTCTTAATTTATATATATGAAAATTTACTTTCATACTCTTGTATAAAACTAGTGAAAAAAGTGGTGTTTAAAGCAATTACATATATTTTTTTCGATGTGATATAATATTTATTTATTTATTCAAATAAGCTTCGCCAATTTTAATCAAAGGTATTGGTTTGCAGCAAAGCCATGCCGCTTGGGGCTTTAATGTGGTTGTTTTCCATTGCTTTTCACATATGTATATAGCGGGTTATTTGAACCAAATAACTATATACATATTTTTTGCTATTGATTCTTATGACGTGTGATAGGTAGCTAATCTATTGCCATTTTATTGTCACATGAATTCTACACATGATTAAGACTTTGTAACACTAACACTGCCATTGGCGGGAATCGGCCCAGAGACCTTTAGTGGGGCGATTATAGCTCTTGCCACTCTGCAACGAAGGTCGTTAAATACAAGTTAGTGAATAACAGAAAATAAATAATAAAAAATAGTAAAAGTAATACATAAATAGTATTCCGTAAGTATTCTTTGTCAAGTTTTATGAGAATTGAACATTTAGTAATAATTGATAAACGTAGCGTTAACACTGTAGAATGCCATAATGACAATTGTACTAGGACTTAGACTTGGATCTTATGGCTAACCGAGATTCATCTCTAATGGATATTCCTCTTACGTCTGGAGGAAACATTGTTGGAATGTGATTTGGTAGTTGCAGCCAAACCATGCCCCAAAGGAAAATTGACTCCAAAAAATTACTTGTGAGCGTTTGGTGGACTAGTGCTGGTGTCGTTCACTACAGCTTTCTTTAATCTGGCCAGACGATTACGGCAGATGTCTATTGTCAGCAACTGCAAACCATGATGGAAAAGCTAGCTGCTAAACAACCGAAGCTGGTTAATCGCTCTAGGCCACTGCTGCTTCATGATAACGCTAGACCCCACACTGCACAAAAAACGCCATACAAAACGCCTAGTAATATTAGGTCCTTACATATGAAATTTGCGTTTTGTATGGGAGGAACATAAAGTTGATTTTTTTTAAATATAATATATTTATTTAATCAAAGTATGTACCATCGCTATCTATGCACTTTTGCCATCTCATAGGTAGTTCATCGATCCTTTTACTAAAAAAAACATTCGGACGGGAATCAATAAAATCTTTGAAGTCGGTTTGGACTGCCCCATCGGAGTTGAATTTTTTCCCTTGCAAGAAGTTATCCAAATTTCGAAAAAAATAGTAATCTGTTGGGGCAAGGTCCGGAGAGTACGGTGGATGTCTTAGACATTCCAATTGAAGCTCTTCTAATTTGGTAGCCGTCTGTTGTGCAGTGTGTGGTCTAGCGTTATCGTGAAGCAGCAGTGGCCTAGAGCGATTAACCAGCCTTGGTTGTTAGGCAGCTAGCTTTTCCATCATGGTTTGCAGTTGATGACAAAAGACATCTGCCGTAATCGTCTGGCCAGATTTAAGAAAACTGTAGTGATCGACACCAGCACTAGTCTACCAAACGCTCACAAGTAACTTTTTAGGAGTCAATTTTCGCTTGGGGCATGGTTTGGCTGGTTCGGCAGGGTTTAGCCATTGCGATGAGCGCTTCCGATTACAGGATCCACTTTTCATCACAGGTAATGATTCGATTCAAAATCCCCTCATTATTGTGCCGGTTGAGTAATGCAACGCAGCAGTCAACGCGCGTTTGTTGATTTGCTTCACTCAATTCGTGAGGTATCCACCTTTCAAGCTTTTTCACTTTCCCAATTTGCTTCAAGTGGATTAAAACAGTTTTATCACTAACACCGCAGCCTGCAGCTAACTCGGACGTGGTTTGCGATGGATCCGCTTCCACAATAGCCTTCAATTCTTCATTATCAACATTGGTCTCCGGCCATCCACGGGGCTTGTTCTGCAGGTCGAAATTTCCAGAACGAAAACGTTGGAACCAAAAACGCACTGTGTTTTCTTTTGCGGCACCGTCGCCATACACATCATTAATCCTTCGAGCCGTTTCTGCAGCACTGGTGCCACGGTGGAACTCGTACTCGTAAATAACGCGATATTTCAAGTTTTCCATTTTGTAAACTGAGTGACGCAAAGAAAAAAAACGATTGAGGAAAAAACAAATGAATTATAATTTTCGAAACACAAATACTTGAGTAAATAGCTGTATAAATTTGAATTTGGAATTCCTAACCAAAGAGAAGATATTTGAGATCAAAGTTGCCAGTACGGCAAAACGCTATTTCATATGTAAGGACCTAATATAAAGACGACATTCGTGGCAGAGTAGCAAGAGCTATGACTATCACACCGAAGGTCCCGGATTCGATTCCCGGAGATTATTATTATTATTATAATTATTTTGTTGAATCGCTTTTTACATCATGACAGCAAGAGCGAAATCGATGTAAAGGGTATTATTATAGCTATCATAGTGATTCTCGTGGCATGTTATAGGTAGCATCTATCGCCATTTTATTGTCACGTAAATTCTACACCAGACCAAAGACAGTGACAAACACACTGTCCTGCCCGGGAATCGAACCCGGAACCTTCGGGGCGGCAGTCAATACACTTACCACACGGCCACGAAGGTCGTCAATATGGCAGTGTGATTGTCACACTGTATTTGGTCTGGCGTAGAATTCACGTGACAATAAAATGGCGATGGATATGCTACGCATCACACGTCATGAGTATTAATACTCTTATAATACTTAAAAAATATAATTAACTAACTAACTAACCATCACGCCATTTCTCTGTAGGGGTAGGCAGGGAAGATGGATCGCCACAATGGCCGGTCCTGGCAGACCTCTCGGGCTTCCTCTACATTCATACATCGTACCATGCACGCACGTCGATTATTCCGACTTCGAATGTGGCCGCCTTTTAGTAATTGATTAATTTGGTCATGCCATGTTTTCCTCGGTCGTCCTCGGCTACTTTTCCCACTCACGCTGCTTGTGTACAACTATATATACAGTATAAAAAATATTATATTTATATATATATACAGTAATTAGGTCCGTTAGGGCGGTATGTTAGGTATGTTACGGCGAAATTCGCGTGCAGCCACAGCGAGATGAAGCATTCTGCGTGCCCATAGCTTATTTTTTCTTCTCGCTCCGGAATCACGGTAAATAGATTTTAATTTATTTTGCAGTTTTTTTCCAGTACCGGTCGCGAATAACCACTGCCATGTTTGCTTATAATGATTCCCAATTTCGAGCGTTGCATTTGACGGAAAAAATATACCGGTAAATAAGGTCCATTCGTTGAATTGACCCGTGTACATAGGAACTACTTAATATATCGGTCATGCTTTTTTTAATCGAACGTAATGAATCGCTACCTTTTTGTATTTTTTTTTCAATTCATATTTAACTTTTTTTTGACAGTAACTAGTTATCATTGTTTTTATTATTTGTTTAATTAACGAGATTTGTTAAGTGAGCTTATATATGGGAACATGAAATAATTGTTTCATATAAAAAATATTACAGGCATGCATTCGGTCGAATGAATGCAATCTTTGAAAAATATGGACATTTGTTAAACGAATTAACAAATTTCCATTTTTTTTATTTTATGTACATTTTCATTTCGTGTATTTAGTTTATCAGAATTCTTTTTTCGAAGTTTATCAGTAAAAAATTAACTGACTAACTAACTAACCATAATACCGTCTCCCTGAAGATGTAGCCAGAAATAGTAGACCACTACACTGTTCTTTCCTGAAGTACTTCTCTCGCTTCCTCAAAATTCACAGTTTCACCAAATATTTTATGTCGGTCACGTGAGGAGTCGAAGAAATCGACGTGCGAGGATGATGACACTATGTATGAATGTTAAAAATAAATACATAATATCGTCAGTTCAAAGGTAAAACTCATTAAGTGACACTTTAAATTTTTTTTTTTTTTTTGCAATTTCTGTATCAGACTTGTGAATTCTACATCAGAAAATAATCACCAAGTGTTTTTATTTAAGAATAACTGTTTTTCTTTAATAAATACACTTGGTGATTATTTTCTGACGTAGAATTCACAAGTCTGATATAGAAATTGCAAAAAAATGATATTTGTTTTAAATGTCACTTAATAAGTTTTACCTTTGAACCGACGATATAATATTTATAACACGGAATGTTTTATTTTATTTTTTGCATTGATAAATGAATGATTTTATTTATAATAATTAATAATTCAAATAGCACAGTGAAATGTATTTGTATCGAGTACCGATACAAGAAGGCCTCTTGCATGCCATAATGGAGGGTATGACCGAGGGGAAAAACTATAGGGGACGCCCACGCCGAGAGTACCTGGAGGACCTGTTGGTGGACGTGCGCTGCTCATCATATGCAGATTTCAAAAGAGCCGCACAAGACAGGGAAGAATGGAAGAGAATAATAGAGGAAATTGCTGCAAACCAATCCCGGGATTTAAACCACCGACAGTTGCGTTTGTAACTTTTTAATAATAAATATCCATCAATTGATGAATAGTTTTTTTATGTAATGAAATAATATGCATTTTAATAAATTATTATCTACAATTGCCCAAGTCAAATTGATTTAAATTGTTATGTATTTATAGTATGATAGAATACTTCAATCAAACCGCCATGTTTATCAAGGTACTTTGAAATTCTGAGCTAATTAGAAGAAAATTAAGATTATTTGTAATATAGTCGCATATTAAGTTATCTTCATTCTAAAGGCAAGTAACTCAGATAGTCGGAGGACAGAATGTTCGTAGTTATCAATGTTGAGAAATTGACAGCTAATGAATGACACATTTGACATCAAACTAATACAACTGATACCTTCTATTTGCTTCTAGAACTTGTTATTGAAGTATTAACGTGATGATATTATTTTCCCTTTTCTTTTCGGAGAAACGATGGTAACATTATAACGTTTTCAATACAGGATGTATAAGGAATTAAATGTCGTTTGAATTAATAATTATTATTAATTTTAAAACCGGTGATTTTTAAATATGAAAATAGTAAACCAAATCATATTGATATTGTCATCACAATAGCTCAATCATTGGTCAATGTGCAATGAATTAATTGCGGTTTATTTAACAATGATGTAGTATTCCACAACAAGTATACATTAATGAACACGTCACTTTTCCGGAACTTTTATAAAATTGCAGATATATAATCATCTGTCAATTATAATTAAACTTGTAAAAAACAGACGTTTTCATTCGTATTAATTAGATTATTTATACAACGGGAACATACAAAATAGAACAAAAAATAATTAATAATTCACATATAATTTTACTAAATAACTAACTAACTAACCATCACGCCGTCTCCCCGAAGGGTTAGGCAGAAAGAATGGACTGCCACACCTTTCTTTCCTGACAATTTTCTGTCGCTTCCTCAACATTCATACATCGTGTCATGCACGCGCGTCGATTTCTCTGACTCCTCACATGGCCGACATTCAATATTTGATTTATTTGATCGTGCCACGTTTTCTTCGGTCTTCCTCTATTTCTGGTTCCATTTACATCATTAACATATAATTTTTTTAGCATTCTTTCTTCATTCATTCTTTCAATATGTCCAAACCATCTTAATGATCCTTTCATTATTTTGTTCATGACACTATCATTCGCACCGCATTCACTTCTTATATTTTCATTCGGCACTCTATCATACACAGAGTATCCACACATTCGTCTAAGAGATCTCATTTCTACTGCATTAATTCTATTGTACTTTCATCCATCTTTTGGCAGTTCCATGCTTCGCTTCCATACATAAGGGTCAGTAGAAGAACACCATTGTGCACTGCCATTCTCGCTTTTTTGGATAGGTAATTTTACAATATTGTTAAAATATTTACAAGTAACTGAAATAATATGAAAGAATTACTAGTAATCAATTGATTTAAAAAATAATAAGTTCATAAAAACCTTTACAGGATATGGTATTCAACAATTTAACAGTTTAAAACTTAATTTGAAATTTGTTCACGTTGTTCACCTGGGTATGTGTTCATCAGCTGAGCATGCTGTTGCTTCACTATTATATCACAAATAATGAGTTCCTAGAAGAGCTTCTAAAGCGTGAGAGACCCTCCCAGCAATCCTATATATCAAGGTCACCAGCTGTGACATATAAAAAGATATGACATTAGTCTGGTGCATAATTTAAAATGTTCAACACTTTTATTTCCTGAGAAAACTCTAGTATTGAAATGCTGTCTAATAAATCATCAATTTCATCTTATTGAAATATGGAGGAGAGAAGATCAGGCAGTTTATAACTTTCATAACATTTTTTTTCATGTATACGGTATAGTAATATACTTTGGAAATTGAAAAATAACGTTCCCCCGAAGCATGTCGTGATTAAAAGAAAAAGTGGATTATATACAACGTTACTTTTCAATTTCAAGTAAATTACAATGGAATTCCACAGTGTGAATGCCTGAGCTTTCAATAAATTGATTTCCATCTTAAATTTTTTCGTTTTTATGAATCAAAACACTGTTTTTTCTACTTTTGAGTTTATTTTTCTCGACATGTTTCGAAGGCTTACACCTTCATCATCGGGATAAGATATAAACAGTTTATACCTATCGTTTTTCAAATGGTGTAAGCCTTCGAAACATGTCAAGAAAAATAAACTCAAAAAAGGAAAAAAAAACAGTGTTTTGATTCATAAAAAAATTGTCATTATGGAATTCCACAGTGTTAACGCCTTAAGTTCATCTATATTTTTTCTATTAAACTATTATAATAACTAGCATCGTTTCCCCGTAGGAGGGGGGTAGGTAGAGTGGATGAACCGCCATTCTGTTCTGTCCTGAAATACCTCTCTAGATTATTTGTGCGTGCATGTTACGATGTTAAATTCATACATCGTAACATGCACGCTCGTCGATTTTTCCGACTGCTTTTCCGATGCTTTCTTTGGTCTTCCGCGGTTTCTCTTTAGACTCACACTGCTTGTTTATAAAATTGTAACCTTTCTTCTCTCGTTCTTTCATTCCATTTGTCTGAACCATCTCAGGGATCCTTTTTTAATTAAACTTAAGATGCAATCATCTGCCATACTTTTCACCATTCTATCATAAACTGTTTTTGCGCACGTCGTTCGTATTATTATTGGCATTTATCTAACTTTTATCCGTCTTTTGCCAGCTCCAAACTTCACTTATATACATAAGGGTTGACACTAGAACTCCATTATGTACTGACATCGTTGCTTTAGTGGATTCATTCCCGCGATTACTCAAGCTTTATCTAAGTGATTTGCTCCATATTAAATATAAAAATAAAATGAATATTTGATACCTATTAAACAATAAAGTGAGATCACACTACTTCAGAAAAATAAACTTCCTCTATCTCAAGAAATAAGACGCGAGGTAATTAATCTAAGACATGCGAATTAGACACTACATTTGACACCTTGAAGATTCTGTATACAATAATTTGAATCAAAAAGGAACGGTATATATTATTATTAAGGTAACTAACTGACTATCACATCGTTAGTCCAAATAAATATACGGAGAGAGTAAGTAACCTTCATACTTTCCTATAAATATACATTGTCAAGTATCCTTGAATTAAATCGGTTTATTACATCAATAGACATTACGAAATTAAGAGCATCTTTTGAGAACAACTAAAATAATATAATATTATGTATAGTATACTACCCGAATCGCATGAGAGATGGTTCGACATTGTAACGTAAGTTACTATTTCTTATTTATTTTCGGTTATCTTAATATTCAGTGTTTAGCTCTAGACCCCATTCAAACCCCTAGTTCCCGTTTTTACCACCAGAGTCCTACTTTAAACTCTTGTTCCCGCGCGCTTCGCGATTTGGCGCTAAATTCACCCCGATGTGTGCGCCCTCTGCAGTTGACTCTCAGCCCCTTCTGCGCAACCCATTCTGCGCAGCCCATTCGGCCCGACTTCACTTCGCTTTGAGCTGTCAACTTCGCGGCATCGATTGGAGGATCGCCGTTTCGACCCGCGATTTTCCCGATGGGATAATCCGTTTTCATCTAGCCTCATCCGCCATGGAATAACTTCGAGCAAGGTATTTGCGGTTCTTGCCATCGTGCCCATAAAATCTGTGGCATTATTTCAGGTCTTCCGCCAACTTGTCCTGCACTATGGCGATGCCAAAAGTGCATATCCGCTCCCAGGCCGTTTGTCAAGCCCGACCTTGCTGCGGTTGATTCCCTCCGCCACGGTCCGAGCCATCCTCTGCTCCCGAAATTGCCGCCCACGTGTTGTCGCACATCATGCCCCGACAACGTGGTTGACCTCACCACCATGCGGAACTGCGAGGACCACTTCACGCCGCTTCAGACAGCACCCACAGGTTAGGGAACCTCGTGTCTGCCAGGTGACGCTCTACATATTGATTTGCTGACCCTCCATCTTCTGGTCAGCGTCGCTGATAACGTCTACGGACGACGTCGCCGGTCGATGTCCTGACGAGCACGCCGTCGAGGAATCGCCTCAAACAGCCTCTTCATTATTTCACCATGTGCCTCTTTTTTTGTATACGTACGACATCTCTAGCCCCTAGATAATAATTGTAACTATTTTTTGTGTTATAATAAACCCTCATGTATTCCGTCATATGTATTTATTTACACCTTTCCCTATTCGAATGACAAACAGCCGGAAAGTATCTCACGAGAAAACCGGAGATCTAAGGGCCCGCTCTCTGCGCTAGCCGAGGTAGGGAGACACACATTACACTGGCGCCCAAACGTGTGGCGTTCTGGCGTTGTCATTCGATGAAGGACTTGTGTGGGCTAAACATATGTCGTATATTGATTGTTAACTGTTTATTGTCGAATTGGTAGTTTGTAATTAATTGTTTATAATGGAACAAATAGTAAATGTTCCCGGGGCCCATTTCAAAACCCTTTGCAAGGCGTTGAAGGATCGCGGAATATTGCCAAAGAATACCCTCGTGGAAGTCCGTGTTCAGGCTGAGGAATTCAACTCACGGACTCCACTCACCATACCCCCCACCGTCGCTGACCTGCCGATCTCCGCCCCCCTTTCAATCGTGTCCTCTTCATCGGTTTCTCTAACACGACCCCCTGTAGAGCTTCAGCCCTTGAATGTTAATTTCGCATCGTGGCCTGTGCAACATTTCACCGGCGCGGAAGATGTGCGCGAATTTTTCACCCGTCTAGAAGAAATCGCCAAATCTAGACGCTTCGACTCCCAATTGTTGCCATCTGTACTTCCCGAATTCCTCAAAGGCCGCGCTCTGACACACTATAGAGCGTATTGTACGACCTCCAGTGACTGGTTGCTCCTTAAGTCACAGTTCCTGCAGCGTTTCGAGGATGACGATTATGTCATCTCAAAGAAGCTGGAGATATGGTCCTCGCGCCAGTCTCAAAATGAATTAGCGGCAGACTACTTCGCCCGGGTAGTGAGCACCAATAATACCATTGGGGAGGACGGTCTCTCTGACCAGGAGATCCTCAAGGTATTAAGGAAGGGACTTTCGCCCAAATTAGCCCCCGTAATAATTTCAGCCAACTTCTCCTCCGTCGTGGAACTGGAGAGAGCATGCCAGACCTACGAAAGATTGATTGGTGCGTCGGACCACCCCAGCCGCTCTGAACCTAAATCCGGCCCCTACGTCCAGAAATCCCTAGCTGCCGTTCGTGTGCCTCCCAAGAGCCCCCTAAGATGTTTCTCCTGCAAAAACCTGGGCCATATCGCCAAGAATTGCAGAAAAAAAAACCTTCCTGACACCTCTAGACCACCCCCCAGTTTTTTCGCAACAAAAAACTAGCAGCTAGCCAGTCTCCCGTAATCCCGCGCTCAGCGGAGTGGTTAGACTGGCTGGCTTCTGTAAAATTATTCCACGAAACCTGGTATCTCCATGCGGTAAAAATTACAAATGCCCGTGACAATCGCCCATACTTGAATTTTAAAATCCACAGTGTCCCCTTTCGCGGTCTGCTTGATTCCGGTGCAGCCATCAACATCTTAGGCGGAAATCTGTACCAATCCTTTATTAATCTCAATTATAAAATCACCCCTGGTAATTGTTCAATTCACACGGTCGATAATACCTCCCACCGTAGTATCGGAACCGTTACCTTGCCCATTCGTTATGACAATACCACCACCTGGGTATCATTCGTCCTAGTCCCTTCCCTAAACGACTGTTTCATCCTTGGAGTCCCTTTTCTTGAATCATCTGGACTCACTCCCAGGCTATTTCCTGGACATCTGGATAACAAACCAGCCAAACAGTCAAATACTCAACCCGTGTACTCAGTGAATCCCTCGCCATCTTGTCTCGTCCCTGCCGAAGAATTGAATCCTGCTCAGTCCAAGGACTTGGACCGAATTAAAAACTTGTTCGAACAAATTTCTTTCGAAAAGATAGGTCTGGGCAGGACCCACCTGGTTAATCACGAGATCGACACGGGTAACCATCCGCCGGTTAAACAGAAAACATTCCCCCAATCCCATGTTCGCCGCCAACAATTAATAGAGGAACTAGAGAGAATGATCTCGCTGGACGTAGTTGAACCCTGCAAGAGCCCGTGGCTAAATAATGTATTTATTGTCCCCAAAAAGGATGGTTCTGCACGATTCGTTCTGGATCCGCGAAAACTAAATTCGATTACCAAAGCCGACTGTTATCGCTTACCGAACATTGACCGAATTCTAAGCAACCTGCGTGACACTAAATACCTTACTGCCCTTGATTTAAGCATGGGGTTCTGGCAGATGCCCCTGACTAGAGAATCAATGATTAAAACCGCATTCTTTATTGAGGGTAGGGGTCAGTTTTGTTTCAAAGTTACTCCATTCGGGATCGCCAATATACCGAGCCAGTTGCAAAGGTTAATGGATGCTCTATTTTGTGATCTCGGTGACCATGTTTTTTGTTATCTCGATGACATTCTTATTTGCAGTCCAGATTTTGAATCTCACGTCAGCACACTCGCCCTGGTTTATGAACGTCTGCGCGAGGCCAACCTCACTATTCGTCTAGGCAAATCAGAATTCTGCAAATCTTCACTGAAGTACTTAGGCCATGTGATTGATCGTGAAGGAATAAGAACTGACCCAGATAAGATTAAGGTAATGATTGATTTCCCCCGTCCCACATCTACCAAAGAAGTTAAATCCTTCTTAGGCTGTGCCAGTTACTATCGTAAATTCATTGCACATTTTGCCGAAATTGCTGCCCCTTTATGCCGTTTAACAAGTATAAAGCTTAAAGGCACTTCCTTCCAATGGAACGAAGAGGCTGAACAATCATTTGTTGCCCTAAAAAATATTATGACTACCGCCCCTGTGTTGAAACCCCCTGATTATTCTGTACCCTACATTCTTACTTGTGATGCCAGTGGTATTAGTATTGGTAGCTTCCTTGCCCAAAAAATGCCTGACGGTTCCGAGCATGCTATAGCGTATTTTTCCCGAAAACTGACTGCTCCTGAACGTTCCTATTCTACCACTGAACGCGAACTATTGTCTATTGTGGATTCGGTACATCATTTCAGGAGTTACCTGGATGGCACACACTTTACGGTCCAAAGTGATCATGGCTGTCTCAAATATTTGAACAATCTGTCATCGCCAGGAGGCAGACTCGCCAGATGGGCTTGCCGTCTATCACAATATAGTTTCGATTTTGTATATAAAAAAGGTTGCGAAAACAATTTAGCTGATGCCCTAAGTCGCATCGAAGTGTCCTCCCTGACCTTCCCTCCGCCCTTCACTAACTGGACTGATCAAACCTATCTAAATCTATATTCGGCATGTAAGGATAACCCGCAGTCGACAGCCAACTATCTTATCAATAACAAACACCTGTACCGTTATTCGAAATCAGGAAACTCCTCGCGCCCTGACTCCAGCAGCTACCTCTGGAAGGTTGTTGTACCCGCTAATGAAATCCCCCATGTTATATCTGACTTTCATAACAACTTCTGTCATCCCGGGATTGAAAAAACATTTAGAACCCTCTCGCAAACATTTTATTGGAGCAATATGCGTCGCACTATCAAACAATTCATAAAAACTTGCGACACCTGCAAGGCCTATAAGCATAGCACGCAGTCCCCTTTAGGTTTAATGACGGTGCCTAAACGCCTTTCTAAACCCCTCGTCTCCTTGTCTGCAGACCTCGTAGGGCCACTCCCGATGTCCAATCATCGCTTCTGTCACATTCTGACAGTAGTAGACAACTTTTCAAAATTTGTTTGGGCGTTTCCCCTTAGGACAGCCAACTCCAAAACTGTAATTAAATTACTCGAGGAGAAAATATTTCTGCCTTACTCTGTTCCCCGTACGCTTATTATCGACAACGGAAGTCAATTTGTCTCCAAGGAGTTCCGTAAGTTCACTGAAACCTATGGAATACAAGACTTGTACTACAACGCCCGCTATCATCCTCAGAACAATGTAAGCGAACGTCATAATGCAAACATCATTACCGCACTGGCAATTCTGGTAGGGAATAATCAACGGACTTGGTGTTCAAAGCTTCCACAGATCTCATCTTGCTTAAATAATACTGTCAGTATTGCTACAGGATATACCCCGTTCTTTCTTTTGCACGGCTTTGAAACTGCTCCCCACGGTTCATTTCACAATAAATTTGTTCGTGAATCAAACTCCCATAATCCATCTGACATCACCTCGGACTACGCATCTGGCCTACTTAGAATGGAAAATGTCTATGAAGAAGTTTCTTCCGCACTACTCCAAGCCTTCCAACGGAACGCTACTCGGTATAATCTAAGGCGTAAATCTTGTACCTTGCATGTCGGACAACTGGTCTGGCGCCGTGCCTTCCTTCAATCTGACGCTTCAAGGTACATATCTGCCAAACTGTGTCCCAGATTTATCAAGTGCAGGATACTCAAAAGAATTTCAGATACCATATATGAACTGTCTGATATGGCTGGAAAAAGTATCGGTACATTTCACATCAAGGACTTAGTCAAACAGGAATAGTTTCTAAGTTAAACTTAAAACTTAGTGGCGCCCAAATATATTAACCTATGACTCAAACCTTTGTCTTAATATGTATTTTTGTTCTCAAGGGACTCGCATAATTTCCATCATTTCGCGAGGACGGGTAAGCGACCCCGGGACCCTAGCCATTACTGCTATTCCTAGCATACTTTCCCCCATAGCAGTAGTGTCCTTCAATCTAACCTTGTTTCCTTCCTCATTATGCATCCTATCCCCACTATGATTGCCCCCTTCCTTGTGCCAATTTCTATCTTACTTGCGTTTGTAGTGTCTATTGTGTTATGGTATGTATGAATAAGCGCCTGATGAAGAATAAACTGCCCCCATTCACCACTTGATCTAGTTGTGTTAGGAGCGCTCTAAGAGAAGATGCCTGTATCCATCGAATGCATGAATAATTGTAAATTTCCCGAACGCTAGAGACACTTGGTAGACCTACAGATGCATTTGTATTATGGTTTGGTTATATTTTCCCTTCCTACTTGAGTGTTCCATGTTCTTGTGTGTTCTGGATGGATTAAAAACTTCTTTTATTTGTGTGGAATACAAGATTGTCCTTCACTTATAATATTATGAACTTTTCCATCTCACCTAAACAGAAATTTTATTGACATATAATTTTTGTATGTGCAAATTGTCTAAATTTATA
Source organism: Lepidostoma basale (assembly GCA_022606425.2). Lineage (NCBI taxonomy): Eukaryota > Metazoa > Arthropoda > Insecta > Trichoptera > Lepidostomatidae > Lepidostoma > Lepidostoma basale. The sequence continues at coordinate 419,357 of JAHDVF020001344.1, read as the reverse complement.
ACTATTGTAACACCAATTTCTTTATAAACTTGTTTGTTTTTTACTTCTTATTTATTATTATATATGTTCATGTGTGTTTTGGGTCGTGAGTCAGTTAAAGGTGTTGCATATTGGATTGGTAATCACTTTTACGATTGAGTTCACTTCTCCGATTCACCTGAACAATAACGTCCATTATATGTTTTAAAATGTTGTAGGTATATATGTTGTTTCAGTCACCTGTAGAGTTTGTTTTTGTAGAGAATAGAAGGAGTCAGAACGCTATAGGTATACAGCCTTAGAATATGTAGATGTGCCTTATTTTCCGAGGCGAAAGGGAGCCAGACCCTAATAAAAAGCAACGCTATAGGTATACAGCCTTAGAATATGTAGATGTGCCTTATTATCCGAGGCGAAAGGGAGCTAGACCCTAATACAAAGCAACGCTATAGGTATACAGCCTCATAATATGTAAACGGACATGCCTCTGCTGTATGTAATTTAAATTTTTGTTTTTACTGGTGACTGAACACATAATATTGTTGTAACTGTTTTTCTTTATAATCTATCATCTAGGCTAGAGATGTCCAACAATAATTTACCTCAAGACCCTAACCCCTTCTCCTTTTAGAATCAGTGAGTGCTATTTACCTGCAAAGGAAAAAAAAACAATTGTCTCTTTCGTGCTGTGGAAACTTTAAAACAATGATAATTTTTGTATTTATAACTTAACTGTGTTTGTGTTTTTACCTGAACTATAATTTGTATTTTTTTTTTAAACTTAACAATTTGTAATATGTCAAACTAACTGCTACCTAAGACTTAAACCTGTCTCCATTGTGTTTAATGATCCTTAATTTTCTGAACTTGTGACTATAGTTTGTATTTTTAGACTAAACTTAACAATTTGTAATATGTCAAACTAACTGCTACCTTTTAGGATATAAACCTGTCTCCCATGTGTATAATGATACATTTTTTTAACTTGTGAATCTAATTTGTACTTTGAAATAAACTGTCTTTGTATTTCTCAATTGTCCAAACTGTCACCTTCTAGGATTTAATCCACGTGTAACTTTTGTATGCCATTCACTGAAGGAGCTTTTTTTTATTATTTTTTTTTATTCCACATAAGAGCGAGTGTAACGTAAGTTACTATTTCTTATTTATTTTCGGTTATCTTAATATTCAGTGTTTAGCTCTAGACCCCATTCAAACCCCTAGTTCCCGTTTTTACCACCAGAGTCCTACTTTAAACTCTTGTTCCCGCGCGCTTCGCGATTTGGCGCTAAATTCACCCCGATGTGTGCGCCCTCTGCAGTTGACTCTCAGCCCCTTCTGCGCAACCCATTCTGCGCAGCCCATTCGGCCCGACTTCACTTCGCTTTGAGCTGTCAACTTCGCGGCATCGATTGGAGGATCGCCGTTTCGACCCGCGATTTTCCCGATGGGATAATCCGTTTTCATCTAGCCTCATCCGCCATGGAATAACTTCGAGCAAGGTATTTGCGGTTCTTGCCATCGTGCCCATAAAATCTGTGGCATTATTTCAGGTCTTCCGCCAACTTGTCCTGCACTATGGCGATGCCAAAAGTGCATATCCGCTCCCAGGCCGTTTGTCAAGCCCGACCTTGCTGCGGTTGATTCCCTCCGCCACGGTCCGAGCCATCCTCTGCTCCCGAAATTGCCGCCCACGTGTTGTCGCACATCATGCCCCGACAACGTGGTTGACCTCACCACCATGCGGAACTGCGAGGACCACTTCACGCCGCTTCAGACAGCACCCACAGGTTAGGGAACCTCGTGTCTGCCAGGTGACGCTCTACATATTGATTTGCTGACCCTCCATCTTCTGGTCAGCGTCGCTGATAACGTCTACGGACGACGTCGCCGGTCGATGTCCTGACGAGCACGCCGTCGAGGAATCGCCTCAAACAGCCTCTTCATTATTTCACCATGTGCCTCTTTTTTTGTATACGTACGACATCTCTAGCCCCTAGATAATAATTGTAACTATTTTTTGTGTTATAATAAACCCTCATGTATTCCGTCATATGTATTTATTTACACCTTTCCCTATTCGAATGACAAACAGCCGGAAAGTATCTCACGAGAAAACCGGAGATCTAAGGGCCCGCTCTCTGCGCTAGCCGAGGTAGGGAGAGACACATTACAACATTAGGAAGACAAGATTCTCTCCAGAATTAAGAGTATTTGACTTTTAAACGTACTTTCACTAATATAAAAAGAGATCTAGTCGATCTCCGATTCGACCGCGTTCAGCAAATTAATTGCTCTTTCCACCGGTGTCACCAGAGGCAGGTTTATTCTGGCGGCCGGTGGGTAAAACAATCTTCGCTATCGCTGTCGGAGATATCTATGGGATAAAAAAGCCGACTCCTCCAGCACGGCCGAGTTCTCGAAATATCCCTTGAGTAATCTAAAGAAATGGGTTATGAGATGCCTATCTTCGAAGCTGCAGAGAGTTGGTTCCAAGCATGCCCAAAAGAAATGCTGTGGGATAGAGCTACGGATAGCTACCATACTCCTTCATGTAAAGAAATTTAAGCGTCTTATGCATTCTCATCTAATATTCTTACTCTTCAGACTCTATTCTTTATTCTGTACTGTTCTATACTATTTTACGAAGTTTTCCTCAGTCTTCCTCAATTTAAACTTTCTTCTTCTTTCACTGCCGTGTCAGGTCCCCCCAACGTTGGCGATCAATGCAGCAAATGCATCTCTCTCATTCGCCACTTGGAACAGGTTCTGTATTTTTGTAATTCCTGTCCATTCTTTTATGATCCGCAGCCAGGACAACTGCCTTCCACCAACTCCCCGACGTCCCTCCACTTTACCCATTAATATCAGTCATAATAATGATAACATTTAAACTATATTATTGTTTAATTTAATTGTGACCTGTTAAATTTTCAACATTATTGTAAATTTATATACCTTTTTTGAGAATGTCAAGACAGTTGTTTCGCCAACCGATGTTGGTGTCATTAGGTGTTATAAACAACTGATGTAATACCTGATGATGCCAGATCAGTTGGAAAAATAGCTGTAGCGACATTCTCAAAAAGTGTATAATAAAAAAATATATATTATAACAGTGTTGTAAATTTAACTTTAAATTATCATTTTATAAGGATTAATTGTATCTCAATAGAGACGAAGATGTAAATTGTTTTCTGGGAACAGAAGGTGGTGACCGAGGCGCTTACAGGACTTATGACCTGTCATTGGTTGGGTTGAGCTATCGCTTTATATTTAACAACATTCCCCATTCCGCCTTCCTTATGACCACCACGTCTTACAAATTTTTGGAACTTGTATATATGGTAGGATTCCACGCCTATCTTTCCATATTTCTGCTTAATGCTTTCCAATCTTAATAGATGACGCTAGTGTAGAGTGAACTTAAAACTTCGTCTCTATTGAGATACAATTAATCCTTATAAAATTAAAATAATTTATTCGCAATGGGTGAAATCCAGTATTTGTCTACAAGAATTAGTATACATTCAAAATGTTGTTAATTATCATAGTGTTTACGCCAAAACAATATAAATTTTAATTGTATTTAGTACTTATAATTAAGTTTAATAAAACAATGTCGTTAAAGTAATTGTGCGGCAGTTTATTTCGAAGGGTTTATTGATTCTGCAGTTTCTTAGAACAATGGCGTGCAATGTAGACGTGTACACTATCGTTAAGCCAATGTGCATTACTTCATGGCGAATAATCAGAAGCAAGGTTAAATAAAAGGACAGGAAAACACTTAACCAGATATTTTAATGTATTTTGTGGGTACGTTTTTGTACACACGGCGAACGGCAGTGTATAAATCACAGGAGCCGCCGCCGCCGTCGGCTCACTCAAAGGTGCGCGACTCACTTTTTATATGGTTTTCTAAACATTCGCATTTGTCCTTTTAGTCACCGTTGCACACCCACTGTGCAAAGACTGGGGGTGGTCAACCGTTGGTATGCGAATATTTAATTATTAAAAAAAAAACATTTCCCGACCCTTATGTATGGAAGCGAAGCATGGAACCGGCAAAAGAAGGATGAAAGTAGAATAAATGCATTAGAAATCACATTAAATCAAATCAAATCAAATCAGTTTATTTCATCAACAGACATTACAAAATTTATTTTTAAGGCATCTATTGAGAACAGGTAAAATAATATATTATGTACTCGTATAGTATACTACCAGAAACGCATAAGAAATGGTTCAACATTAGGAAGACAGGATACTCTCCAGAATTAAGAGTATTTGCCTTCTGAACGTACATTAACTAACATGAAAGACGTCGATCTCCGAGGAGACCGCGTTCAGCAGACTAATTGCTCTTCCCACCGGTGTCACCAGAGGCAAATGAAATCTCTAAGACTAATGTGTGGCAAATCTGTATATGATAGAGTGACAAATGTAAGTATAAGAAGTGAATGTGGTGCGAATGAAAGTGTTATAAACAAAATAAAGAAAGGGTCATTAATATGATTCGTACACATGGAAAGAATGAGTGAATACAGAATGGTAAATAAGGTATATGTAAACGGCGTGAATGGAGCTGGAAATAGAGGAAGGCCGAGGAATACGTGGCACGATCAAATCAATCAAATATTGAATGTCGGTCACGCGAGGAGTCGGAGAAATCGACGTGCGTGCATGATAAGATGTATGAATGTAGAGGAACCGAGAGAAGAATGTCAGGACAGAAAAGTGTGGCGTTCCATTCTTTCTGCCTACCCCTCCGGGGAGACGGCGTGATGGTTAGTTAGTTAGTTTAAAAAAATCATTACTTGATAAGCTAGCTCGGCAGAACAATTACAAGTTAAATTGAATGAGTGGGCAGATATGCCTTAGAGTGTAATGGACTGCTTATCAGCAGGAGTAAAACAGAATATTTAGAATGTGAATATGAGGGCATCGGTGCAGATTTGACTCATGAAAATACAATTCACATTGACAATACTCCAGTTAACAAGGTGTCCCAATTCAAGTATCTCGGGTCGGTCCTTACTGCGGACGCCAACGTAGACACTGATGTCAAACACAGGACAAACACCGCCTGGATCAAGTGGAGGTCTCTATCTGGTGTCTTGTGTGATCAAAAAATTCCAATCAGGACCAAGGGCAGAGTCTATAAGACTACAGTGAGGCCCGCCCTGCTATATGGAGCAGAGTCGAGTCCACGCTGCCGAGATGAAAATGTTGAGGTGGGCCGGAGGCGTCACAAGGCTGGACCACGTAAGGAACGAATACGTGAGAGGTAGCTTTAAGGTTGTCCCAATAACAGAAAAATTAGGAGAATATCGAAAACGGTGGTACGGTCATGTGATGCGTAGAGACAGTGAACACATTGTCCAAAAAGCCCTCAGCATTCCCACAAAACCAAGAAGAAGAGTTCGCCCAATGGCAACATGGTGGGCCAACATGGAAAAAAAGCTCCAACACGAGAACCTGACAGTATAAATGAGTCAAAATAGAAAAGTTTGGCGTTTTCGTACGAGGAGGACCAACCCCAGATTATGGGAAATGCAAAAGGAAAGAAGTTGTAGTAAAGGCGATTCTGAAGCGACAGTTAATTGAATGCAATGTTTGTATAATCAATATCAAAGTTGAATCAATCAATTCTTGATTATTAAATACCAACCATTTTTTATACTCCTATAATTTACGATTTGATGATCGTCATAGTTCCATCACCAGGTAAGTTTATGTAATATATGTCCAATGTTTACATAGATCATACAGAGTGCAATAAAATACCGTTCAAGATTCAAGTAGTAATCATAACAATGGGAATATTTTAACCCGCTTTGTGCGGCTGACTTCATTTGCAGTAAAAAAAAATTACTCGAGCTCTAAATCTGTGTGAGCTCTAAATGTACTCGGTTGGGTACATTTAGAGCTCACACAGATTGTCCCAATTCATCATAATATTACCTAAAATTAAGTAGTAAGGAACTTAAGTAAAAAGGTTTATAAGTTACATTCACATATGTTCATAAGTTTATAAGTTAAATTCACATATTCAAACGTAGTGTTTAAAAAAACATTTGTCGATGTTTTGAGTACACAATAGAATATCAAATGTTTTTACAACATTAAGTGATGGGGAATGTGAAATAAATATATTGAGAATAAATTGTTCTTTACATCTGCATCTTTATGAAATAAAATGAGTAATAAACACGTAGTACGTATGTTTGTACATATGTACACTAGTGGTGTGATATTAATTGTGTCATTTTTCCACCTAATGCTAGATAATGCAAGATAACAACAACACAGGCGGCAGTGAATAAGATACTCGTTTGACAGTGTTAGTGTTACCAATACGCGAACAGGACTTGTAACAGATAATGAAACTTGATTGTTACGAAGTAATTATGTAATTTATTGTTTCTTGAACAATGATGTAAAACTCTGCATGATATAATTAATTATAATAAAAACGTCTTTTTTCTAGAAGTTTTATTATATTGGGAATAACATATTTCGTTTTTTATATTGTTTATTGAACAATGATGTCAAATTCTTTAATAAACAAATACTATTAAACTAACTAACTAACTAACACGCCGTCTCTCCAAAGGGGTAGGCAGAAAGAATGGACTGCCACACTTTAACCGATGCGGCACACCAACCTTATCTTTTCGCCCCCGCGGGAGACGCGGTGTGATGGGTTGTGAACCTCATCGCTACCAATAGGCATCTCCCGTGGACATTTCGATCGTCCAACGTTCACAAAATAAATTTAAAACAAATAATATAAAATGATCACACAACTGCACCTAGAATTAGGAATCCCGTTGATAGATTCATTCTGAAACTTGACGAACGTTTTTACAAAGGACTCCCTTCACATCCTAACCCCACAATAAAATACCTCTCAAATTACGACTCTAACACCTCCGGCCGCCACAAACGCCTAAAATTGATCCTCCTTCAGAGGAACACTCCGGGCCACACAAATCATGCCCCCGCATAAACTAACAACCCACCAAATCACCTTCCAACAATGTTTCCATCAGACGTAAGAGGAATAGCCACATGAGCTGAAACCTGTGTAAGCCAGAAGATCCAAGTCCAAGTCAACGACAATGATATAAAATATTAAAATTAAAATAACATAAAAAGTAATGTTATTTTTTACTGTGCACATGCCAGCTGGACGATCCGGACATTTGTGTTTATTTAATTTATATTCCATCATTCACCGTTTTTTAATACAATTAATATTTTAATAATTTTACTAAATTGATTATATAATATATTACATATACCGTGTTTGTGAGGGTGTTTGTGTACTTAACATGTTTTATAGATAGTATTATTTAATAACAAAGATAATGCCCAAGCAAGGTGTCACCGATTCACATCTGGTACTTGAATTTCAACAATGTTATTTAAGGTCACCTTTTTTCATCGCTTTACTAGATTTAACGTCAACTTATAAAATGTATTATTATAATATACTGATAAATGAATTTTTTTTTTTTGCAATTATTTATTTTATTTTTAGATAAATGTATTATTCAACAAGTGTACCATTTAACATAATATATATCTCTTGATTGTTTATCTAAGACACTTTAGAAAACTGTAAGAAAAAAAAATGCTTCATTTAAAAATGCCTTAGGCAGGCGAAACGTGTCATACACATTAATAATAATAAAAGTTCAAGAAAAGAGACGTTTTCTTTCTTATGTATTATTAAATGTGGGATTTTACATCTTTGTAGATACAATTTATTTGTAGATACATTGCTTTGTAGATACAATTTATGTTATTTTACTAAAATATGTTTTCTTTCATTTATGTATCAAGTTTTGTAAAAATGAGAGCAATTTTTGTATCGTGGAAATTTTGATGACCTAAGTTAGACTGGCCACTTAGTCAGGAAATCTTCGAATGCAACATTGCTATAAAAGTTATCGTTCACATTTGGGTACAAAGGAAAGCGCTGTAACTATGTTTATTACTACAAATGTAAGACGTAAGGAGCCCATATTATACACAAGCTTAATGCCCGAAGTCATTTACTGCTGGCTGCTGCACAAATAATACTTTAAATCATTGTAATTTTAAGATACAGTTAAAGTTTACAATTCCGAAAGATTTACTGCAGTTTCGTCCTTTGGAGGACAATCACGATGCTATATAATAGGATTTATGTTACTTTGATAATGCACCCGTATCCATCAGTTAAATTATTTAGTATGATATGCAGAGTTCATGATTACCATTTTTATGTTTAAGTATAATACTTTATATATGACGGGTCAGACAGTGTCCCGCGCTGTATTATTCATATACCTATATTATATTTCCAGAAACAAACAAATGTCGAATATGTTGATATTCATTATTAAAAAATGTTTAATGCCACTTTTCAGACGTTGCAACGATTTACAAAACTATTATCAAAATTTAGATGATCACTAGGATAGAAAGATAGATTTTATTTACATTGATTGAAACCAATTAAAGAAGTTTTCTATTTTAAAAAGGTACGTTCGCAATATAACTTTTCAATCGATAATGGGTTCGGCTATTATTATTTTATCAGTGACTTTATACATTATATTATTTTGTTTTTAATACTGAAGAAATTTTACTTAAGAGTTTTTTTATAATGATTTTGTCTTACAGAGGTATTTTCTAGAGTCTCGGCCTCTTTCATAAAATACGATAAAAGAAACTCTTGAACGCTCATTTTCCCCGGTATTTTATAGTAATGATGAATTATTTTTCATAAACTTAAGGCGTTGTATCGATTTTTTTTTGTAAACAATGAATATCTTTAAAATTTATATTATTTTTTAAATATGGCATGTGTTACCGAAACCGATCGAAACGAAATAATCAACCGGAATAAAACTTTGGAGTTTTCTCTGGAAATTATATATGAATATAAAAACACTTTTTTTCATTGTCGAGTATTTTCTCTCTCTGTGTTTCGAAGGTATTAAACCTTCACGGTTGGAAGAACTAGGTATTGATAAAATCTTTAATAGTGGTAAAAAACATTCAAGTTCAAGTTAGTTTTGATATTTAGACATGTCAAAAATGAACCATATTTGTAAACAATTTTACAATATTTTAAATATCTATAAAATATCACTGAGGAAGGGCTGGGTAGTCCGAAACATGTTTGATATTTAATTTTAATTAATTTAAAAAGTGAGTGTTGTATACAAAGTATATAAAAAATATATTAAAGATCTACAACATAAAGTATGGCGAACATAAAATAAAAGAAAAACAATTACATACGAGTATTATTTATATTTGAATTATAATATAAAAAATTTATATCCACTGATCATATGGTAAAACTTAGTGACAACATTGTGACTTCAATATTAATCCAATACTAGATAAAAATGACTTCTTTCTAATGCATTACATTTTTATTGTGTTTTTCATAAGTATCTTTGATAAATATTATGATGAAACAAATATGATTGGACCAACCATTCGGTCACAAAGTTGCATCCGTTGGAGTGGTCTGCGACGAACTTCCGATGGCCACATACACAATGTCCGCCACTTGAATTATAACAAATCGTATAAACAATTTACGGTATCTTACTGCAATGGTTTATTTCAAGACATAAAATATTTACTACTGCTGTTGGACAAAAGTTTGAGAGCTCTAAACTTAAAATTTCAAGTAATGAAGCCTGGAAATAACTAAATTTGACATAAAACGCTCCGCCACTTTCCAAACATTAAAAATTATTCGTTTTAGTGTTCCATAAAACAGGAGATAGGATTTACTCACATATTCACGATTCCTTGGAAATATTATTCATTCTAAAATAAGGTTCTTGTGTTCATTATTCATATCATTAAACATTTAAAAATATATTTTACATAATGCGATGCCAATAACAGCGAACGGATGTAACGGCAGGCGACGGGACAGGATGATGTGAAAGTCCTTGGGGGAAGCAAACTGGCTATGCAAAATGAAGAAACAAATAGAAAATGCTTTAAAAAATATTTATGCCAAAAAATTAACTTTAATGGATTATGAAGAAATAAACATAATTGAATAATAATAAAAAGGACAAGTGAATCACTGGATTAAAGCTACATTTCAAACCCAGTATAAGAGAAATGTAAATCCTTTTTTTTCTATATAATCAACGACAATAATATTTGGCAAAAATAACAGATTTTCTTCTAAAATTTCTTTTAAGAACTTAAAATTATTATTTTTAATTTCAAATTGAATTTGTTATAACAAAAGCATAAACGTTCCAAAATGAATCTTTATAACATCTGTCAGATCGTGTAAATAACAAGTATTTTATAATATTTGTAAAAATATGTATCTTTACTGATGAAGGACTGTTTGTCCGAAACATGTCTATATAATTTTATTTTTTTAATGTGTTGTATATACAAAGTGTATTAAAAGATAAATAGAAATAAATAACAGATTTGTTTAATTAGTTTTTTATATACCAGTAAATAAACGAAAATCTTTAAGAGTACTTTACGCAATAAAGTAAAAATATTGTTTTATTTTTTAACACGTTTTGATTTAAGCAATAATAATTATGTGTAGTAAGTTTATTTTGGAAAATAAATCGTAAAGTTGTATGTAATCCACATAATATTATAAAACACGACATATTTGAGAGGATACCCCCATCTTCAGGCGTAAATATATATGGATATCCACAGTGTTAATGTTAACTTAGCTTTCAATAAATTTATTTAATTTTTTTTTAAATATTTATATGACAATTATGATAAGGTATCATTTAAAAAATACTCTTTTATCTTTGAATCTTTTATGTTATTCTTAAAGGTTTATATTGAAAGTAAACAAGAAATAAAATAAAAAAGAATGGTGCTTTCCAAGTATTTTTTTAGGATAAGAAAGTATATTCTTTAGGTATTTCATTTTATTATTTTGATCAAATTTATTTAATAAACGTACGTGTAATGCGAAACATGCTAAACACTTAAACTGTCAAATAGGATTTTCATTACATCTGATCAGTTTCGTTTTTTACTAGGCAACAGTGAACACAATGAATCTGATGAACAAAAGCTGATTAACTAAATTGGTCAGTGTTTGACTTGTAGTTGTACTCAAAGACACTGAAACTTTACAGTAATAAAATCCGAATTGAGTATTTCAGAGCTAATGTTAGAGGTGGAGAACTGGGTGTTATATTCGACGATTTACTGGAGAATTTCAATTTTGAAGTGTCTGAAGTCTGAACACTTTACATATGTTTTATGCGTTTCACGAACTCTTTGCGGTCTTTGGAGCTGTAAATTTTTCCGTCTAGTGTCTAGAAACAGAGTCCCGGGATAATATTTGCCATGCAGAAGAAAGTACATACATATGTATGTCAATTGAATTATCTACGGAATATTAAGTTCTTCAGATGCTCACCTAATATGATATTTAATAAAGAGAGATAAGATTGTGATAACTTTCTTTTAAATAATTTGACAGGATTTACTTGCTTCCGATTAAAAATGGTCTACTTGACATTTACAATTAAGCTTCCAACTCTATAAGAAACACATAGTTCAGTTTTTTCATTAATTTAATTTCAAAAGCATGTTATACCTTTGTTTTTTTTACTGAAACCACGCGATATTTAATTCTAGAAAAATTATCTATTCTATTATTAAATGTTGAATTAAAATACAGAGTTAAGTTCAGCAATAAAATAATATAAAGAAATTATAACAAATAAACTGTTATGTATTGTTTCTTGAACTATAATGTAAAACTCCAGATTAAATAATTAATACGAATGAAAACGTCTGTTTTCTAGAAGTTTTATTATATTTTATAAAATGTTAAGGCGTTATCACTGTGATAACGTTGGAATTGAAATAACAATGCTGTTTATATTCCAATTTAATATATTAAATATTTTTACAAAATAAAAATATCAACCACCACATATTTCGGAGGTGACCTCCATCCTCAGCTGTAAATAAAACACTGATATGTTATATATCATTCAGTCCATCTATTTATTGCTACAACTTTGTTACTAAGCAGGTTATTTTTTCTGGTGTCGATGTCAAAATAAAGTAAAAGAAAATAAATTATACCAACATATTTACATCTGAGGATGGATTTTACCTTGGAAACATGTCGTGGAATATAGATCTTCTTCTTCAAGTGCCCTGTCGGGTCCCCCCAACGTTGGCGATTACCTCGGCGAACCTGTCCTTGTCCTGCGCTGCTCGGAACAGCTCCTCTTTACTTCGGATGCCGGTCCACTCCCTCACGTTTCGCAGCCAGGACATTTGTCTCCTTCCGAGCCCTCGGCGTCCCTGAACGAATTTTCCCTCCAATATCAATATTCCTCCAATAACAATATCCAATATCGACATTGGAATAAAGATAGCATTGTTTTATCAATTCCAGGGTTATATTTTATGTTTGAGACATTTGATAATGCTGTAGACAGGCGAAATATATTATTCACATAAAAATTTCTGTTTTTTAGATTCATTCGTATTAATTAATTCAGGAAATTGTATTGTCTCAATCATCTGAATAATTTATTATCAACTCATTTTTAAAGCATTAAATAGAGTTAATTTATCCTGCAAATGCTGAAAAGAGCTAATACAGCTTCTATTATGCAGATTTCATCAGTTTATAAATTTAATCATAAAATACATTTTTTCTTAATTATATTCTTAGTATGAAGATTAAATAATGTTTGAAACGTGTTTTACTTCGAACATCTGCTTAAATAAAATTCTCTACAGACCGTTGATATGGCAAACGACCTCATGGTCAAACAGTTTAAAAGAAAGTGCTCAAGTTTTTTAGTTGTTTGTTACTCTTTCAGCCGTTCGTTCCTTCCATATAACAGCATTTCTGACACTGCCGTACAATGTATGCCACTTATCCACAACATTTCTCCTGGAAAAAGCTACCACAGCACTCATACCAAGCATTCTCTGAGACATGCACACAAACATGTTTGAATTTATACTTGTATTCATAAATATTTGGTTTCCAATTTAATACAATGGAAGTTAAGCATGAATCTGGCAAAAGAAGGATGAAAGTTGAATAAAAGCAATAGAAATGTGATCTCTAAGACGAATGTATGGTATATACGTATATGATAGTGTCAAATGCAAATACACGGACTGAGTGCAGTGCGAATGAAAGCGTTATACTCGTATAAAAAATGAAAGGGTTATTAAGATAGTTTGAGAAGAGAAGTACGTCAGGACAGAACAATGTGGCGTTTCGTTCTTTCTGCATATATCCCCAAGAAGACGGTTAATCATTTTTGTATACATTTAAAAAAAAACTAAAACTGTATCTCAGAATCAATAATACAATAATTTATAATAGTTAACACGATTGTTAAGTAGTTTTACATGGATTTAATTTATATAAATAGTGACACATTTGTATAAATTAAATCCTAGTTAAACTACTGCAAGCAATAAGCAATCGTGTTAACAATTATAAATTAATAATGGAGTTTTAAAAAAACTAATACCTCAACCAACAATAATATTACAATAATTGATACGAATAAAAACGTCTGTTTTCTAGAAATTTAGTTATAATTTATGGGAATGGCATACTTAGCCATTCTAAGACATTATCAAATGTAACAAATCTTTCAGAAGACTGAATTTTTAATTCAAATTCATTAATTATTTGGAGTTTAACACCATTGTTCAAGACACAATAAAAATAGTTTTCATTCGTATTAATTATTTAATATGGAGATTTATATCACGGTTCAAAAAATAATATACAATTTTACAATGTTTATAAAATCCCTAATGTAAACAGAAAAATTGCTAATTTTATCATGCTTCACACACAAGAGAAATTAAAAGTAAAGTCATGAAAATACATGTAATATATTTGTAAATAAAAAACAGAAAAAAAATCTGTAAGGAATGTGAGAGTCCAAAATCGTGTAATCTTATATCAGATTTATATCACTTTAAATTCATACATATATCTGAAATCAAACCATGCCATAAAATAAACCCTGAATGCACTAAAGTTCATTGCTACCAGTTTGACTTTTGTATGAATGTATTATCGAATCATGTCAATTTCTCCGCAGAGCAAATATCGTAAAGTCTCGAGTGAGTGTCTTGATTTCCATGTAACTACCGTCAAATCCACACCTCGTCTTTATTCCGCATCATAATAAAGATCTCCTCGAACAATACGAGGGAATCCGCTCTTCGAGATTTACTGAGGCATTGTTTGTATAGACTGCGAGACATGTAGCGGCAAGACCGTTCAGTCGTCGAGACTCACGAAAAAGTGAAGTAAATTGACTATCGTAAAATGTTGTATGTGAAATTATATGCATTGGTTTTTTAATGATATTCTTAATTTGATAACGACGTTTTTTTGTTATTTTTCACCAGTATGTTCTAGCAATAAATAAACAAACAGGATGATCAAGCTCACTTCGCAAAATTGTTTTATTATTTTTGATCTTGATTCGTACAATTTTTATTTTGTAGTTTATAAATATTATAATTAAAAAAGTTAAATAAGAAAAGTTATCGATACAACTGGAAACAAAATATTATATCATATTTCATAGATTATAAAGAAATGCGGTAACATCCACGTAGTATCATACACGTCCATCCTTGGAACAATATCCCTTCACACCTCAGATGCATAAATGATCCGACAGATTTCAGATCTAAACTGAAAACCCATCTTTTTCATATTTCATACCCAATTTAAACATTCAAACTTTGTTCTACTATACTTTTTAACCGATCGCGAAAATTTTGATTTTTAGATTTAAAACACGTCTTAATGCGCCCTTGAGGTGATTACATCACAAAAACGGCGCTATAAAAGTTAGCGTATTATTATTAAATTAATATTATAAATGTTAAATCACTGTAATCTTTAGTGACGCTAAACCAACCGTACATCATAAATGTTTGTTACACAATATTTATGTTTTTGTCCTCTAATATGCAATACATTCTATCATGTTTATCTCTATTATTTCCATTTAATATTTTTGTGTAATTTTTAAAAACCTCTAAGATGTTAACAATCAAATAAAAAAATATCCGAAACGTCGATCAAAGAGGGTAATATTATAAAAAATAATCTTTAGGGACTATTTAGTACAAATAAAATATAATTTATACCTTTGAAAAAAAAAACGGATTTATTTTGGACTTTACACTGGAAGCTTTTATTGCTCGTGTTGCGGGTGTATAGCACCGCATATGTCCGGGCTTAGTCCACAATGTAACAACTAGCAGTCTACTCCGTAGCAGAAGAGAGCGGGTAACTTGTTCGCATGGCATTTACTGCCGCGTATAAAACCCTCAAGACTCAAGACGTTTAATTCGACAAAGTACATTTATCTCGAGTACAGGACGCGGAGGAAATGTTTTATATGTAATTGCGAATATTTACGGGCGTGCCAAGTTTCTTATTCGAATTTTTAACTGCTCTGCTTAATACGTTATTTCGTCTTTTTAATGCTAACAGAATTTTTTTAGAATTTCCTATAGCGCGTTTAAACAATTCAATAAATTCAGTTTTAAGACACTTCTTCTTTTTCCTATCCTATCGGAGGTTGAAAAACTACACGGCTATTTCTACCCTTAATATAGCAGTTCTAAACACGGATGTTGTGCTGCAACTGAACCATTATCGAAGGTTTTCTAGTTACAATTTTCTTCTTCTTCCCACACTTCGTTTTCTGTTAATGTTACCTTGGATAATCAGTCAGACTTAAAACTATTTAATTTAGATGCTAAGTTAATCTTTACATCCTTATCATCAGCCATTAGTCATCCATTGTTGACCACAGGCCTCTTTTCACGACTTCCACAACTATCTATCCTTCCCCACTCTGTACAATTGATTTCTTACCACTTTTTTGTGACATCAGACCAGCAAATAATACTTTGTTGAGAAACAAAAAAGAAAATTTCTTAATTTTCTAATTCTCCCACGCTCTGTGATTAAGGATCTTTTAATCCCTGCGGCTCTTTTTTTCACCCGTTTATATTATGTGATACTAACTAACTAACTAACTAACCATCGCGCAGTCTCCCCGGAGGGGTAGGCAGAAAGAATGGAACGCCACACTGTTCTGTCCTGACATACTTCTCTAGCTTCCTCTACAATTCTACATCTTGTCACGCATGCACGTCGATTTCTCCGACTCTTCACGTGACCGACATTTAATATTTGATTGATTTGATCGTGCCATATTTTCTTCGGCCTTCCTCTATTTCTAGCTCTGTTCACGCCGTTTACATATACCTTCTTCACCATTCTGTCTTCACTGATTCTTTTCATGTGTCCAAATCTTCTTAATGACCCTTTCATTATTTTGTTCGTAACACTTTTATTCGCACCGTATTCACTTATTGTATTTGCATTTGACACTCTACATATACAATTCTCATTTCTACTGCATTTATTCTACTTTCATCCTTCTTTTGCCAGTTTCATGCTTCACTTCCATACATAAGGGTTGGCACAAGAACACCATTATGCACTGCCATCGTAGACATGTTATGTGATCGGTGCATTAAACCCTTTCAGAATGAGACGTCTTTTAAGGTTCCTGTTCAATTGGTGTATTTCTTGGCAACCCTTTGTCTTTCCAGTGCACTTTTGGGGATGTAACCTATAATATAATATGTCAGATTGTGACCAATTCAGAACCATTTGCGTAGAGCAACTTGTTATGGATTAGTCATAATCTGACATATTGATGGTGAATACAGAGTGATGGAAGAAATCCAGTATAAGCCATCATAGAATGAACTACCATTGTCTTCTCTCCTGGAATACATATCTAGCCTCTTTAACATTAAAATTGCGTGTTATATATGCGTCTTATATCTCCGTATTAAATTTTTTACTGATTTGTTCGTGCAAGGTATTCGTCGGTCCTGTAAAATAATTACCAATTATAAAATAAATCGCGAAGTAACTATCTGATTGGAATAAACAACTCAACCTGTTTTAATAACTCTCATATAATTAAGAGTAGTAAAAACCGATTTTCATAATGTTAATACATAAAATTACCCTGTGAAGAAAATATGTCCAACGTATTAACGATAATGAACCCAACCATTTTCTTACAAATTGCCTTTCATAACATAAGTTCGTACCAAAGTTATTATTTAAAAGAGTGGATCATACTAAAAGCTTGAACGTAAAATTTAGTTCATAAAGAAGTTCATTATAATAAATTATGTAATGTATAATGTTAGTGAGATAATTTAACCACACACATATGAACGATGCTTTTAATGGATAAAGCACTAAAAAGGGCATATTTAAAATTGCTCCGTCATTGCATGAACTCCTTGTAACCGCAGGGTGCTTAACAGTCTCCGGGAAAATAATTTTAATACTCTGTTTAAAATTTCATTTTATATAAATACAGTTTTATTGGAGTAATCCTTATTTTCAATTATCAAAATAAACATGTTTATGCGTATGTGTATTTAAAATAAAATATTCAATCTTGTTCCATGGACAGTAATTGAGTAAAATTACAATTATAAAGTAAGTAAAATAAAATTGTGATGGCATGAAAGTGGCGATGAGGCTCGCAAGTGGCGATGAGGTTCAACCCATCACACCGCGTCTCCCGCGGGGCGAAAAGAGAAGGATGGAGTGCCGCATCAGTAAAAATGTGACAGTCCATTTTTTCTGCCTACCCTTTCGGCGAGACGGCGTGATGGTTATTTAGTTAGTTAGTTAGTAAAATAAAATAATAAAAAATTAGTCTGAGATTTTTTTTTGTGTACGTAGAGTTAAACGCATGCTTCCTTAGAACAGGTTTCCTCGGCTGGAATGAATGGAAATCATGTTCTTGGTTAATCACAATAAGACCGAGGAAAACATGGCATGACTAAATTAATCAAATTTTAAAGGTTGGTCATGTTAGAAGTCGTAGGAATCGACGTGCGTGTATGACTCGTTGTATCAATGTGGAGGAAGCTAGAGAGGTTTGCCAGGATAGAGTAGTGTGTCGGTCCATTCTCTCTGCCTACCCCTGCGGGGAAACGGCGTGATGGTTTGTTTGTTTCAATAAATAAGTTGCATGTGTTATTTCTGTTATTTCTTTCTTTTAGCGTTCAAATAAATACAAACATAAAATGTAAGTTACTAATACTTTTTTTTTATTCGACATTTTATCCTATTATAACATTAAATATCAGATATATGTTATTTAAAAGATTTTTTTGTTTACCACGTAAATTTTAATGGTATGTAAGAAATATGCTTTTAAGAACAAAATTAGTGTCTGTTATTCCGGATACAGAATGCAATTTTATATATCAATATTTTTTATTGTTATTTCTAATTCGTATTATTTTATGTATTGCTGGTTGTGATTTTTAAAGTGTAAAAATCAATAAAAAATATAATTTATACACGATTGTTTTATCAGTTAACAAAGTGCGAATTTATCAAATAAAATGTTTTTAAATTCCATATAAAATATACATTATTGACAAAAACGTCCGTTTTCTACAAGTTTTATTATATTTTACGGGATCGACTAGTTGCGCGATTTCTCTAATTTTAAATAAAATAAGTTTCTTAAAAGGATCGCGAATATTTGACCACGACTGTAAAATATGGTGCTCTTAGATACAAAAAGCATAGGTTTATACAGAGAGGACACTTTAAATTTTCACAATGGTAATTTGCATATGCTTGCGAGAACTGCGGTTTTGGTAGAATTTATTAACAGTTTCTTGGTTCGGTTTATTTCACCAGTGGATAAGAGATAAGTGTATGAAGACTTAAAAAAAACGATAAATTCCACGAACTATGAAATTTACTGAGAGCAAAATTTTCATGCATTTGTTAAAACCATTTCTTATTATACGCTATTTTGTAAAATCTTATAAACTGTTATATTTATTTGCTTTGTGTTCATGGACATTTTCTTTATTAAAATGATTAACTTTATAAAAATAAAATGCCATATGTTAATTAATTGTTATGTAAATATCTTTTAATACTTCGCATTAACTGACTCATTAACTTTCCCCCTCTTCTTTCTAAACATAATCTTCTTTCTCGACATCTTTAAGTGCACCATTCACTTTGTTGCCTGCCCCAACACTTCTTTCAATATACCTCTCACACACACATAACTTATTTTCTATTTATAATAATTCGAAGGTTTTATATTATAGATTTTTCTGATTAACAACAAACATAATCATTTTTGATATAAGGATTCATCATGTGTCAGAAACTTTTATTAAGCTCTTAATTTTCTTAATAAATTTCTTACAAATATAAATTCTCATAATCTATCTTTCATCCTATCTCTCAGAGATTCAATTCAGCAAGCTAATGTTATGTGTCCTATTTATAGTCTCATATTCAACATTTTATGATGACGATGCCATCTTGTGATCCATGTCAGCGAGCTGCCGAAACCGGTCGAAACTAGAACAATAAGTGGAAAAACACTAAATGCATTATTTAATTATCTAAGAATTCTGAAGTTTAAAATTTGTATATAATTTGTATTTAAGTTTAAATCTAATTTAAAAAGCATTTTTGTAAATTTCATATACGTACTCGTATATTTTTAAACATTCTTTAAAATATTTTTTTTTTTTAATTACGTAATCTTTAATAAACAAATTTAGATAGTAAAAAAATGTCTTTTCAATATAAAAAAGCATCTTATAATTATAATAAGGGTGAGTAGTAAAATGTTTATAGGTGTTCAATATATAGTAAAACTAGATGACCTTCATGGCAGATTGGCAACAGCTATGACTGCCACACCGAAGGTCCCAAGTTTGATTTCCGAAGAAATCTTTGGATTCTCGCACTATCTTTGGTCTGGTGTAGAATTCATCATCATCATCATCATCAGCCGTTTGTCATCCACTGCTGAATGTAGGCCTCTTCCAAAGCACGCCAACGCCCCCTATCCATTGCCGCTCCTACCCATCCAAGTCCATTAATCCTCTTCAGATCGTCGGTCCAGCGGGCAGGGGGACGTCCAATTCTGCGGAATCCTGTACGCGGTCTCCACTCCAGAACCCGTCTCCCCCATCGGCCGTCGGTTCTCCGACAGATGTGGCCAGCCCATCGCCATCCCAGGCCGCCCATCCTCAGAGCCACCTCAGTCAACTTCAGGTGTAGAATTCACGTGACAATAAAATGGCCATATATTAGATACGTATCACATGAGAATCAATATTATGTATATACCCTTTATTTAATTTTGGTTCGCGCTGTAAATATGTGAAAAGCTGTTCAACAAAATAAAACAATAAATAAAAAAACGAAGAAAATATTTTATTTAATAAAAAAGTCTACAACATTTTTTGATTGAAAGTAAGTCACAACTGAAGGAAAGTTTATCAAAGTAATCTAACGAAACCCAACAGGTTTCTCGGTAAAGCGGGGTAAGTTGACCATCCAAAAAATCTATTTCCCTCTAACTTTGTTTGTCTTCCAAGATGGCGTAGTTAATGCTTAAACATGCGATTACTTTGTTTGCACGTGAAGTGGAAGCGCTCCCTATATAAATTTCATTTGAATAAATAAGTCAGAACGAGGAGTTGGACAGGAAAAGAGGGAAGGAGGTGTAGGAATTAAGCTCGGGCAAGGGTAATTCTAGGAAGGGAGCGGGCAGGGGAGGTGGGGAAATAAGAAAGCGGGAAATGCTAAATAATGGGCGATAAAAGCTTGAAGAGAGATTATTTATACCCCGATAAGATTGAGTGATAAATATAGAATATGTAGGTACATTTTGCGTTTAACTAAAGAAAGAAGCCTCCGCTGATTTTTTTGATTGCTCAAAGAGCTTTTTAAATTTTAAATCGCGTTTAAAATCTTGTCTTTCGATATTACATAATTCTTATCAAGCATCTCATTCAATGCGAAATGTTCTAACAACGTTCTTTTCGTAAAATCTTTTTATTTCGTTAAAAATGTATTTTTGCAAATTCGTGCTTAAAGAGTTTATTTCTAACAAAATGAGCAAAGAAACTAGACTCAATTTGTAAATACTTTCTTTACAAGTATTTTTCACTCGTGTAGAAACAAATGCTAATATTCAGTTTTTTGTTGTTGTTTGAAACACATGTTATAGAAATATGGTTATTGCGAGAATCACATTAAACTCTAAACTCTATTTTCTCGCAATATCAGATACTCCTCGTGTTTATAATATATTATGACACTCCATTTCTCTTAGGCAAATTGGGGACCAATAGTTGTAATTAGTTGTAGTAGTAGAACTGAGTTAATATTTACCTATTTTTTATAAACTTACTAGATAATTACTCTGTTGATGCCGTTGAAAAAACCTATCCAACTGCGACCATGATCGCTTCGGAGATCGACGTTTTCATGCCGAACAAACATTGTTTAAAATAAAAATATTTCAAATATCGGGAGCATTCAGCTTTCTTAGCATAGTACTCATACGTGTGTTCTTGGGTCGAAGTATTATTCCAAATCGATGATCTCAATAATCTTATGTGTATGTTATGTCGGTTTGGAAAAATAAAAAATTATCATTCCAAATTTAAAAACATGTGGTTCTCTCTTAATTCATTATGCTTGGGTATGGCGGGATTTTAAAGAAAGGTCAAGGTGAGTGAGGAATACCCACAAAACACATTATTTTTCATAAAATCTAAAACCCGGTAGAAATATAATATATGCTGAGCGAGGCGTTGCTAACTGAATCAAGCCTTAATAGTAAATTACTATAGACGAAACGGATTAAGACTGCCTGAACTAGAAACTGATGAAAGCACAATATAATATAGTTTATACAACTATGCGATGTTTTGTTGAATTACATAAAAAAATACTTTTAGAATAGCCCCACTGAAGCACTACAAAAGGAGTAATTAGAGAGAAATAAATTAAAATGAATAAAAATCGGTGCTAATTAAAATAACGTACTTTTATTCTGCCATAATAAAGTTTATATATACATACAATTAATTTCCGTTAAATCTACTGGCATAAAATTTGTACGGGGGAAACGTAGATGCGTCAAGAGTTTAAATATCTTCCGAATGTTGGCTGGATGTGATAAATAAATAATTGAACAAGCTAAGAACTTCCATATCTGGAATGGAGCGAAGTTACTTTGACCGATACTTTTTCAATTAGCTCCGCTATCTACTCGATACAACTTTGAATCGTTCCTTCAACCTCGTTTCATTTCAAAGTTACAGTTTTCAAAATCTTGGCGGCTTCATTTTAATGGAATTCGTTTAATGGATGTAACAATTTTTTAATGCAAATGAATACTCTGTGAAAAATTATTTATGTATAAGATAAATGAAAAATTTGAAAATCAAATTTAGATAATAATTAAATAAAACGATGTTTTTTAACTACTTCCACTTTTGTCTTTATTTAGACAGCGACCGGTTTCGCCAGGCTCGCTGGCATCGACAGACTGGTCCGACCACTTAATTGACCAGTCTGTCGATGCCAGCGAGCCTGGCGAAACCGGTCGCTGTCTAAATAAAGACAAAAGTGGAAGTAGTTAAAAAACATCGTTTTATTTAATTATTATTTAAAATGAACTTCCATCAAGAGATTTCAGTAAAATCATTAGATTATCAAATTTAGAATTTAAAAATACGTAATTATTTTATTATATAATAAAATATATTTTGAACAAAATAAATAATTTGTTATTCGTATTTAAAAAGACCAGTTATAGTCATTTTGGTCTCAAACACTATTTATTTGATTAATATCGATTTCAATGTCCGTTTTCTAGAAGTTATATAGAAACAATACATACGGATTTGGGAAATACAATTTTATTTGATCGGCTGAATATTATACTCTTAGTTATCTATACTCCATAAATTCTATAAGTTAAAAAACGTAATTTAATTAGATATACCACTACTATTTTTGCCTAAGAATCATGATTTGAGCATTTTATTGGGTTACTAACACTGATCTTTTTTATCCAGTTTTCCAATAAAGTACGTGGTGTTTAGTCGAAATATGTATTTTAAAAAAAAATCTGCGATTTCGTCTTAAAAAAACAGCGAAACAATTAATTAAGAATTCTGTTCTCTCGTGTGAACAGTAACTTCATTTTTTAAAAGTTATTCTTGGAGAATTCATATGTTTCAGTTACTAGGCAAGAACTATGACTGCCATACCGAAGGTTCCGGGTTCAATTACCGGCGATGGCAGTGTGTTTGTCACACTGTATTTGATCTAATGTAGAATTCGCGGGACAATGAAATGGCGATAGATTAGCTGACTATCTATGACATGTCATAAGAATCAATAGCTAAAAAAATTACACAGTAATTGGGTTCAAATAACCTGCTGTATACAAATGTAGAAAGCAAAGGGAAACAACCACTTTAAGGCCCATAATTAGGCATTCCTTGAACCAGCAAAAATGTAATACTTTGCTGCAAACCAATCCCTTGGTAGATCGAAACTAGAGAATACGTTATGTTGACATGTCCTAGTAAGGTATTTATTTTTATTATTTAAAACACCAAGAAATTGACTCCATTTTGAGTACTTTGCGACGGCTTGGTTTGTTCGTTCCTAATTAACTCCGTTTACATTATAATAGGGTTAGTATGTTGATATTGGAAATGAAAGTGACATTCAGTTAACACAATAAATTACGCTTGAGTAGGTACACAGTAAATACGTTTCCGTTGTTTGGGAACATTCCGTTGAAATATTAAAGCAGGCGTGTGTCATAACTCCGAACTGAGTCAGAGAAATTCTACTAGGAATGTTGCACAAAAAATATCTTCCTACGAATGTACATACATTGTGGATGGCATTCCAGCACGCTACAGCCTTCGTTAGTCCAAATGGGGTAGGTTTGGGGTAGTTATTCCGTGAAAAACAATTTCCAAAGAAAGCCCGGGGTTGCATGCCGGCGTGGTGTTTAAGATTTTACTAACTATCGTTTCATCCGAGGGACCCTGCCACAAGAAGGTTAAATATGGCTGCAATGTCAATTTTATTATTTCCGGAGAATTTGTCGTTTGGAAGTTTCAAACGCTACATTATTAATGTAAGGGGTTCTGTACATATGTATAGTACTAATCATACTTACAGATAACATATGTTTTCTTTAATTTGTACTATCTTCGTTATTTATTATAAAGAAGATTTGAATTTGTAGTGTGTCATTTTCTTTCTCTTTGGCATTTCCCAGTTTAAGTGGGGTCAATACTTCTAATACGATTTGCCGAGGATGCCCTATTTTGGGTCAGCTCTCTGTTGAGTCCACAGTTATTCTTGAAAGTGGCCTCGATTATGACCCCCATGTTGCCAAAAGCCGTCCTCTACCCCTCTGAACCGTTGGGATTTGATGTGGAACTTTATAATGTGATCGTCTTCTCGACGCATTAGGTGGCCAAACCATCTCAATCTGGCTTCCTCAACATTATCTTTTATAGGGGGGACCCTAAAATTGCCCCGGATATATATATGGCCGAGCCGGATAGAGGGCTCCCTCCGCTTATCCGAAGCTGTTATAGGCGTAGTGGCACCTTTCGTCAGCTTCACTCGTGCACTCCCTAGGCCCGCCCCCCGTATATATTTGCAACCAAGGGGGACCCAGACCACATTTAAGCTACGCTACTCTCGATGTCCCGCCGTACACACATTGCAATACAACAGCAAAAGAAAATACACAATTTATACATAAATAACATATGTTAGAGAAAGAATAAAAAATAAATAATGCACAGCACGAGGCACAGAGCGGAGGGAGGAGACAAAATGCAGGATGAGGGAAATAAGGAAATATATTTAATGTGTGGACTAAGGAAGGTAACATTAGAAGTTTATTCTATATATATTTAAGAGAAGAACAAATCATGCAATTGAACTAAGGAGGAGGAGTGGCCCGGATATGCTCGTGGCGGCCTTAATCCAATCTGGTTACGCCTCCAGCCCATCTCATCATCTTCAATTTGGTCCCGTGGAGCTTTTGCTTCGATAGTGTTGACTTTCTTATCCAGATTAATCTATATGAGCGCGAATAATCAAAGGTGAATCTTTTCTGCCGGTGAAACCTACCCTTAGCTGTTAAAACTGATAATACTCGTATGATGCTCCACTCCCCTTTAACAATTACAACCGTAAACTAGTAATTATACAAGTTGATTCATTTTGGATATTTGAATATACAAAAAATTATGACTTTCTCAAAAACAAAGGAAAATGTAATATTTAATAAAAAATAAGATAACAATTGTAAAAACAAGAAATAATGATCTCATTCACAAATATCGCTTATTCAAATAAAACATGACAAATTTATAAAAGTATAAAATAAAAGTTTCCTTGAAATTCCGTTTTCTATGAATCCCTTCAAATCGCATGCCAGAAGGGCGTTGAAGGCTAGTCACTAACTATGTTCCCTAATAAACTGTTGGAACATTCCGTGAACTTCTGATGAAATCTACATGATTCACTTTCAGTTGGATACCTCATTCTAATTATTTCATTTAGACTATAGTTGAGGATGTAATAAACGAATTTTACAGAATTAAGGAAATTCAGAATAGAATTCGATGCGGAATAACTTTAAATACAAAATAAATTAAATTAAAACAAATAAAATTATAAAATTAGCATATAACATTAACTACCTTACCCCAGCCATACAAGTTTACAGACAAACAAAACAAATGGACATATCAGACCTGACCAAATATGAGACCTTAAAAATTGTACACAGAGTGACCATGGAAAAGACCACAGACAGCAGCTACAAATTAACTGAAAATTCAGACATACACAGACACCGGACAGATATCACTTACCGAATGCACGAACTAAGACAGGACAATCAAGGATAATGAAAAATGGACTGAAACTTTACAATGAACTACCAAAAGACACAAGGAGTCTCACTACAACTCAATATTGAATATATCTGAAACAATACATAATTAAAAGTAAGATCTAAAAATGTATCCACATAACCCAATTGTTTTTTTTTTTTTAAATATTTAATTTAAAAAAAAAAATAATGTGAAAGAACCTCCGAGTCGTATGCATCTCACAAGTGTCACAAGATACAAAGAAGAAGGGATATTTTTTTTTAAATAAGAAGGTCATTTGTTTTTTTTAATAAATCTACTCTCTCTTAAAGGTCAAATTGCCAACATTGAGAATCAGAATAATAAGAGTTATGACTTAGTTTCATAGTAATTTGATTGCAATAAATCTGCTAATGCCTTCGCGAGGCGAGACATATCCTTCCCATAAAATAAAATTAAGCTTCACGAAAACAGACGTTCTAATCGCATAAATGATTTATTTTAACATTACAAAATGTTTAATTTCACATTAAAAAACCACACCATAATTTCGAATTCATAAAAACATTCGTTTTATTGAAGTCATACTTTATTTATAAGGAAACCACATGTTTCACCTTGCTAGGGCACTACCGTGTGTATTTCAAACAAATTTCTATGAAACTAGTAATAATACTTATTTTTCTTCTTTATGTAGGGGCTTGTGGCCTGTTTCTTAAGATGGTGTGGACTTCAGCAATGTTGATTACCAGCATTCTTACAAATCGGCGACTTGGATATTTTTATATTGATAATCATCTCAATTTGGTTAAGCAAATAAATTTGATTTGATATTCGACCTCACATCTTTCTCAAATGCCAAATGTGTTCATGACACTCTGAGAGCGAATTTTGTAAGTGTGGTGTCCGACCTGCATTCGACCCCATATGTCATGATGGGTCGTATACAAGATTTACAGATCCTTAATTTGCCGCGTATCTTCATATCATGGTTTTTCCATATTGAATTTTTCAAACATCCTGAGATGACCGCACCCTTTACTCATATTTACTTGACCCATCACTTCGCATTTAAAAATCCTTTGCCCAGATAAGTCTATACTTAGAGATATTTGAACTTTTACACGTCCTATCCTCATCATCATCATCATCAGCCGTCTGTTATCCACTGCTGAACGTAGGCCTTTCCCAAAACACGCCGCTTCCCCCTATCCATTGCCTCTTTCATCCATCTTTGTCCAGCAAATCTCTTCAGATCGTCAGTCCAGCGGGTAGGGGGACGTCCAACTCTGCGGAATCCTGTTCGCGGTCTCCACTCCAGAACCCGTCTCCCCCATCGGCCATCGGTTCTACGACAGACATGGCCAGCCCATCGCCACTTCAGCCCGCTCATCCTCAGAGCCACCCCAGTAACCTTGGTTTGTTGTCGAATAAATTCGTTTCTAAATCTGTCCCTCAAGGTTATTCCAAGCATGGCTCTTTCCATGGCGCGTTGGGTGACCTTGAATCTGTAGACTAGACCTTTTGTCAGTGTCCGTGTCTCAGCTCCGTACGTCATGACTGGTAAGACGCACTGGTTGAAGACTTTAGTCTTGAGGCATTGTGGTATTTTCGAGGTGAGAATATGGCGTAATTTTCCAAAGGCTGCCCAACCCAACTGAATTCTTCGGTCGGCTTTTTTCTCGAAATTGTTTCTGCTCAGTTGTAAGATTTGGCCAAGATATGTATATTTTTGCACCACTTCAAGAGCCGACCCATCGACGGTTATTGATTTCCACGTATTCTACTGAAATACTTTTCATAGAAACTACATCCCACCGGAATTTGAGAGAATACCATAATTTAGTCTCTGGACTACCATACTCTTACTTTTAGTCATAACTAAGAAGTTTATTTATGGAAGGACCAAACTTAATACTGTTTAGAGACTTGATTTCGTTGAATTGGAGTTTATCGTTGTACGGAGATATCTCACAGCCCGTCCAATGAGTAAAAGCCAACATTTTCGCCAATCCCTAGCCGAAAACGCTCGACCATTTTGATATGCTCAAGTACAGCGAAACACGCTCTCACGTTAATTCTAATTAATTCTCCATTCGGAGAATGTACCACAGTGATTAATGGTTTGTCGGTACAATCTACTCATACAAGTTCAATTAGGTACTCGAAAAATTCGCCGCTTGCACGCATGCGCAGAAACGCACTGTGGTTTCGCACAATGCTCTCGGATCTGGCGGTCCGGCTACGTACTCGGGCTAATTTGCCACAAAAAGGTCCGGAATTATCGTGGCGATTGTTTTGTTGCTGTTCCAACAATCGGCCAATTATCATAAATGATTGTTCGCCGTCTATTTTGCGTATCTCGGTACTGGATCGACTATCCGAGCAACGATTAAAGTCTCGGGGAATTGAAACAAAATCCTTATTATTCGGATCCTTTCTCTTAACCGTCAGAGTTCTAATTTCAAAATCTTTAGTATGGAAGCAAAGCATGGAACTAAGAAAAAGAAGGATGAAAGCAGAATAAATTCGGTATAGATGAGATCTCTAAGACATATGTGTTGTAGAGCGGAATAAAAGATTATGAACAAAAATATTGTTTGGACACATGAAAAGAATGAATGAATAAAGTATGGTAAAAAACATATATGTTAACGATGTAAATGAAACTAGAAATAGGGGAAGACGGAGGAAAACGTGGCACGATCAAATAAATCAAATATTGAATGTCGGCCACATGAAGAGTCAGAGAAATCGCCGCGCGTGCATGACACGATGTATGAATTTCAGAGAATCGAGAGAAATATGTCATGAAAGAAAATTGTGGCAGTCCTCTTCGGGGAGATGGCGTGATGGTTAGTTAGTTAGTTAGTTTTGAACAAAATTATGAAAGAAAGAATGGTTAATAAAGTATACGTTAGCGATGTCAATGGATCGTGGACGACCGAGGAAAACATGGCATGACCGAATTAATTAAATTTTACAGGTCGGCCATGTTAGAAGTCGGAAGAATCGACACGCATATATTTGCTGTATGAATGTAGAGGAATCTATATTAGTGAGGTCGACCATTAGCTCTGCCTACTCTTGCGGGGAAACGGCGAAATGGTTTGTAAATTATAATGTAAACGCGATTATTTTATCTGTTTTAAAGAGATTTTTATTTACATATAAAACTAAAAATACTTGTTACAAATTTGTTTCGCCTTGCGAGGGCATTCTCAAACTCTGGATGGGCAAAGATGGGCAAATTTGGTAACAAGTATTCATATATTTATATATAAATAAAACAATCGGTTTTACTTTATTATTTATAATGAAATTTACAAAATGAAAACCACAACCATCAGTATGTGATGATTTGTTGTGTTGTGGTTGTTGTTATATGTTTTTTTTTAAGTACTACGGATTGGTTTAAAGCATAGTTTATTGCTGGTTCTTGCGATGCCACTTGGGTATTAAAAGTGGTAGTTTCTTGTCGATTCCCAGATTCTTTTTTAATTTTTTTATCAAGTAATTTTATTGTAAGCATTATTTGTAATGATTTTTGTTGCAGTCTTCCACTTTTTCTTTTTTTCCTATTGATACTGGCCGAGTTACGTAGGCAACTCCACGCGGGGAATTAGTGAATAAGTTTCTCCAATTAACGTAATCAAAATTACCTAACGGCACTGCATAATGCCCCCCAGGGGAGAACTGTTTTTTGCTCCTCCTAAATGGGCCACTCCAGGGTACACTACAAGTTAATTGCATGCAACGGGGAAGGAAGGTACAATATAATTAATTCATACAATAAGAATATTCCGTAACAATTTTTTATTGTTAGGATACTCAAGAGATTTGTGAAATTTTCAACCCTTCATTTCATAATGATTTTTTTAAATTTTAACAAAAAACGTATTTTAAGTTATCTATTAGAAAATAGAATATGAAAATAAAATGCTTATTTTTATACCTGTTTCGATAAAAATGTCTTCTTTTTCTTGTTAATTTAGGTCGTATGACCTGTTTGTGACGATGAATTCCTTTGATGATGACGTTCAGCCCTCTCTCCATCTCTTCGGCGACCTTCCTGGTAGTCTCTTGCTGCTTGGGTTTTCTTTGGCAATATTTGATATTCTTTTATCCTCTTTAGGATCCACATCCCTCCAATAGCGTCTTCTGCTGCTTTCCCTCATCACTTTGATAAAAAAAGTGTTTGTAACATTTTTTTATAATATTAAACTATAATATTTTTTTATTACACCCAAGACATTATTGGACATCATAACGAGTAACTTCTAAAAAAATACATATTTATTGATTGATGGTTTAGGTATTAGTTTAGTAAAATTCCAGTATCAATTTATAATATTGTGGAGTCAACCTATAAACGAGCAAACAAACATCTTCTCCTAACCATTATTAAACATATTAAAATAAATTTAAAATACATTACCCTCTTTGTGTTGTTACATACTATTATAAGATTTTACTAATTAATTGTTTATTTTATTTTTTGTCAGCTCCCTACATTTTGTAATAATGGTATTATGCACTTTAAAATAATTCATCTTATGTTATTTTAGATATACTCTATATAGCTATTTCACTATTTACCACCTACCACCACTTAAAATATTATAATGTACCATCTTATCCTGTAATTCATCATCATGATTTGTGTCTAGGTACATATCTCAATATAAATTACTTATTGATGTTATTGTTTATAATTATATATTGAACCTCAAAAATTCCTAATAATTCAGTTGTAAATTTAAATGTTACTGTTTATCATTATATATTGAACCTCAAAAATTCCTAGAAATTCTGTTGTAAATGTACTTACCACTTAAGTTCTAAGAAAAACTTTTTTTTTTAATAACTCAAAAAATTTCATTATTTCATTTTAGTTTTAGAATGCCCTCGCAAGGCGAAACAAATTTGTCGCTACTATTTATATAACATATTATATAAATTAAATCCAAGTCAAAATACCCAACAATCGGTTAACTATTATACATTTATTTATTATAATTATTTGAAAATAATGTGTTTTTTTATACTTAAAATGTGCCTAATAAACTGACTGTAAAAGAAACAGGTCAACCGTCAAAGTATCAAAGTAAAATTGATTAATTTGTAACCTAGCGTCGATAGCGATGGCTTTTTTTCTTTTTAGCGGAATTTTGTGTATAGGGTTTAACAATAAAATGTCTTCTTCTTCTTCTTCCTCTTTTAATAGATCTGTGGATCTGTTTTTATGGCGTCGAGGTCTCCTGGGACACAGAACTCCAACTGTCTCGCCATCTCTTCGCAGGTCTTCCGGGTTGGCGAGTTTTCATTGGCACGTTGTTTGCGGCTGCTTGGGGGAGTCTATTGTCGCTCATTCGTTCTACGTGGTGGCGCCAGAAGCGTCTTCTTTTCCTGCCCCATCTGACAATATCTTCGGTATCGCAGGTCTCACGTATTACTGTGTTTTTGATTTTGTCCCTCAGTGTTTTGCCCAGAATAGCGCGAAGTGTCTTCATTTCGACGGTTCATAATAGTGCTTTGGTTCTATTTGTGTCAGCTCTCGATTCTCTACCATCAGTCATTATGGGTCTGACACATGTCTTATAATAATATGTATGAAATCAAAATATTTTGTACATATTTTTCGAGATTATTCGGTTCGAGCAAGTTTACTAAGCCTTGCAATGAAGGGTTATGTTATGCCGTAATTTGTGCCACAAAAGAGTTAAAGTATTATGTTTTTAAACTCATTTTAAATGCACGACTATAGAAATAATGTATTTCGTAGCGTACACGTGAATTTCTAGATTTCAAAAAACCTAATTTGTCAGTTAAATTATGCGTTTAATTTAACCGTTCCTGGGAACAATTCTACTTAATTATCATAATTTTCACAAGTACGAACGGGGTAGTTCATATTCCCTAGCTGTTTTCTCAGCCATTTCTCCACTGATAGATGAAAGCCTCTTAAAATAATCTCATTTTTTTGCGTGACTCTTATCCCTTGACTGTAATTATGAAGTCGAATCTACTTCTTCTTTTTCGTATCAATGGCAAGATAGTTTTGTAGGAACGGTACTTAAAATGATAATTTCTTTTAGCTTTTCATTCCATTGTGGTGGAAGGTTTGACCGACTTGTGTCTTTTTCATGGTTGCGGAGTATTATAGTTATAAAAACACTTTACTAAGAGGCACCTTCATTTTAATTAAAAATGAAAAAACAAATATTAAATTCGAATGAAACATTCTAAATAAAACGATATTGATCTTAAAAAATATTATACATTAGATAATACATTGTCTTGAAAGAAACTTTGTGATATTTCAACATTATTAATTGTTGAAATAACATTATTAATATACATATCACAATTTTGAATTTTTTTTTTTGTGATTATTCAACATTATTAAATGTTAAAATAACACTATTACTTTTGTGGCTTGTAACACCCTGTGATGCCAGCATAGATTTGCGAAACAGCTGTCGTGCCAATTTCATCAAAATAATAAATAAATTGTAATATGTTTAATATTGAGGGATGACCTGGAACAATACGCTGGGGTGCTATGGATGAAGACTGCGCAGGAGAGATCGACATTGAGGGACATGGAGAACTCTTTCGTCCAAGAGTGGACGGCGATAAGATGAAGAAGAAGAAGAAGAAAAAAATATGTATAATACAGTGTTTTAAAATTAAAACTTTTAAATATTATTTTTTTTGTAAACATGTCATAATTTCTTCTAATATTTATTTAACTTTGTGTTGTGGATTCATATTTGAATAATTTTTTTAAACATCGTACTTTCACAGAACTTTTTTACACCTTTCACAAACATGTATCGGGACACTGAAGCCATTCATCGGTGTAGAATTTTTTTTTTTTTTTATATTTGTGAAAAGTGCAAAAATGTGTTGTGAAAATACAACGTTTTTAAAAAACTATTCAAATTTTATTATCCTATATGCGAAAACGTCACTTTCTCATAATATAATAAAACTTTCAGATAGCGTAATTTTTCATCAATTTTATATATCGTTGGGAAAAATATTACCATTATAAAAGGGTGGCTGTTCACTTTCGAACCTCACCACGTACGCGTACCACACTTTATGCAAAAATCACAACATTGTAACCAAAAGAACGGTGCAGCATTGCTGTAGACTCAGAGCGTGTATTGTATCGAAATGGAAAATAAATCATGTAGACAATTGTATGGAATTTATTGTCCTTATATTGTGAACAATAGAAACAATATACGGAATTGGCGGCTTTTATCTCTACTTTGGTAGGACCACTCAGCCATCGAAGGGGCCACTTAAATGGGTGTGTTTTATCGATAATTCCGGGGGAATTAATCTGCTTTCGTCCACTCGCGGGTGCTTGAGAACGACTGTTGTCGAAACGTAAGAAACGAAAATTGTTCGAGTGCCTTGGCAAAATCTCAACCTTTGTCTTAATACGCTCGGAAATTTCTGAGCAAACAGACCAAAAAAAAAAACATCAAGGCAAAATACAATTTTCAGATATTTATTTCAATTTACATCGTATCAGTAAAATTATAATAATGATAAATGTATTACAGTTGATTACAGTTGATTATTAATCATTATACTATAATATATAACGACGACTTATATGGCCGAGTGGTAAGTGCTTTGACTGCCACCCCGAAGGTCCCGGGTTTGATTCTCGGCGATGGCAGTGTGATTGTCACATTGTCTTTGGTCTAGTGCAGAATTCACGTGGCAATAAAATGGCGATAGATTAGCTATCTATCACATGTCGCGAGAATAAGAAACGATAGTTATACCCTTTACATCGATTTGACCAGCGCTGTAATGATGCAAATAACGATTCAACAAAATAATAATAATAATATTAAGAGATTCGTTTAAAATATCTTCTATTGATCGATTATTATTCTTATGAGGTGAGTTATAAAAATAATTCAACGGTTCATGATTGAAATATTATATTTAACGATTTAACATGTTTGAATTGTCCCGGGTTCTCTTTGGAGGGCGCCACCGCCGCGGTTCCATGAGACTCTGCCAAGTGACCCGGCGGTTCACATTTTGGCCGCGGGTCAGTCCGCACACCAATCGCGGCATTTCCCGCGCCAGCTGAGCGCGACCGCCATCCGCCGGCGGACCAATCGCGGGCGGCCGCGCGTCACGTGACCGATTGTTTGAATATCAGATCAGCCCGCATGAGTAACTCTGGCCTGACCCCTTGCAGCCGCGCTCCGTGACGAACATTGTTTCATGGCTCTTTGTTAATTCGGCCTCACCCATCTCTCTCCATCACTACCTGCCCTCTTCGCCTCTACCCGTTCACTGCCAGAGGATTCGTTTCAATCATAAGGCTATGAATATTGCTAGTATACATATGTAATACATCGTATTAGCGGGAAGTGTGCAGTTAAAATATATTGCAAACAATAAAAACAAACCATCACGCTGTTTCCCCGAAGAAGTAGGCAGATAGAATAAACCGCCATACTACTTTTATCTCCCAGCATGCAGAACTAACCTGACTCTGGTGATGCCGGTGGGGAGAGCAATCAAACTGCTGAACATGATCGCTTCGGAGATCGATGTCTTCCATATTCTTGAAAGTACGTTCAGAAGACAAATACTCTTGACTTTAGAGAGTATCTTGTATTCCTAATGTCGAACCATCTCTCATGCGTTCCTGGTGCTATATATTTTTTATGTTTTACCTGTTCTCAATAGATGCCTTACACTATAATTGTTGTTTGTAATATTATTTTGAGAAAATAAACTGATTTGATTTGATTTGATACTCTATTCTGACACACCTCTTATATTCCTCCACATTCATAAAACGAGACAAATTCCTCCGACTTCTAACATGACCAACCTTTAAAATTTGGATCATGCAATATACATTGCAAGATAGGAAATATTGGGATTGATAGGAGGATTGCCAAAAAATCAATTAAGCAGAATACAAAGCGTATTCAGTGCTGCTGCCCGATTGGTTATGGGGCAACAAAAATACTGTCATATCACGCCGCTCCTGAAGGAACTACACTGGCTTAAAATCTGAGAGCGAGTAAAATACAAATTGTGTTTGACAGTGTTTAAGGCTCGACACCAGAGAGCGCCAGCGTATACATCGGACCTCGGACACCCATGCCAACGGAAAGGCAACGTTCACTCCGATCAGTAGAAGCAAGTGCAAACAACATAACAATTCCAGTCAGAGCCAATAAAGTTAGTTTCTATGATCGTGCTTTCAGCGTTGCGGGTCCGTTGGCTAGGAATAACATCCATGTTAGTATTAAGTATGAGGATAGTGACGTTAAATTTAAGAAACTTCTGAAGATTGCACTGTTCGGTCTGTCATTTCTTAGTGCGCCCTTGGAATAATTGATTTTACGCACTTAAAATACACATCAAAATAATAATAATAATAATAACGTGAAAAACCCTTTACAATAACTTTTTATTTATTTCTGACCTCAAATATGAAATACAAAAATAGAAATATAGATTTTGCATTATTTTTAGTGGTCCGTCAGTCAGAGGGTTAATTCGATGATAATTCACCGGTAACCATCGGCGTGATTGCTGAATGTCAGGGAGAACCAACGCAAATCAAGATTAGGATTCCGATCATGCTATCCATGTACATAATTGTTTCCTTTTCAACATGTCAAGACAAGCGCAATAAATGCTCGAGGAACTACAGAAAAAAAAACTCGAGTACAGTTCAACTAGAACACGCACGGATTGTTCAAACAAAATTACTTATGTAAGACAAATGAGGAGTTTTGTTTGCGATGCTGTTTTGTTTTTTATACGAAGGGTAATTGGATGTAAAATGAGATTCCAGATATATCTAATGAACGTATGTGATCTAAGAAACAATTGTTAATTTCTACAACTACTCAAACAAGCTAAAGTAGAGGAATAAACTCTTAAAAAAAAACTATATTACAAAAAATTCGAATTATAGGTGAATGATATTTCCCTTACATACAACAGAAACGGATTTTGACAAAGTAGTTGTTTAAAAACATTTCTAGATTGTTAGAAATCTAATATGCTAACGGTAATTGAAATTAAAAATTGATATTATATTTCAGCACATTGTTTCAATACGACAACTATGCAAGATAATTGAATCATATTACATATTTCACATATGTGAGTTATTGAGGTGCATCTTCTTCTTCTTCTTTTTATAGGTCTGATGACCTGTTGTTCATTCCATATCTGTCCTTCTTAGAGGTGGATTTCCAAGTACCTCGCTATATTTTGGGTAGTGACAATCTATCCTCCAGTAGACTGTCTCGAGTTAGCTTTGGGATCCTATTTTCTTGCATACGGGAAACATGTTTGTTCCAGTATCTTCTTCTTTGGTGCCCCCGTCTGACAATGTCTTCAATCTCAAAAATTCTAGATATTTCTACCGTTGCCGGAACATGGACAAGTCTAGCAACTTACCCGTATTAAAAATACAACCGCTCATAGAAATGCATCACAAGCCTTGGACAATGAGTTACATAATATAAAAATAATAATGAAATAAAACGATGTTTTTTTAACTACTTCCACTTTTGTCATCGCTGGCATCGACAGACTGGTCTGTCACACCAGCCTGTCGATGCCAGGGAGCCTGGCGAAACCGTTCTCTGTCGAAAAAAAGATGAAAGTGGAAGTAATTAAAAAACGTCGTTTTATTTAATTATTATTTAAAATGTACTGCCATTTAGAGATTTCAGTAAAATCATTTGATTTCATCATATAGCTTCATTCAAACGCCTTGTGAAGCAATAATAATGTAAACATTAGACATTTAAACATAGCTGTTTATAATATTTTATTTTGATAAATATGCAAATGATGACATTCAAATAGTTTATTTAGATTTGTATTGTTGACGTAACAAACTGATGTCAAAATTCTATATACGAGTATAATAAATAACTATGCATCAAATTGTTGAGATTCATAGTACTCGTATTACGTGCAAAAATAAAGATTTTTTAATTGAAGGCTGGCAATTACGTAGATGTAAAGTGATTTAAATACAAAACAAAGAAATAGAGAATAAAATGCATATTGTAACATGTGACATGTAGCTCGGGTGGCTTATTTAGGGCGAAGTATGAACTAAACCATATAATTAAATTATTATGCAATATAGCCCAGTTGTTGCTCTTTATGTTTCGCACCAATTGGGATTAAAATCTGATTTTAACTTTTTTGGTAACTGGCACCTTTGTGATGATCAGAGTATACCTCAATTCAGAAAAAAACGTTTGGGAGTATTATTGGGTTATGTTTATTCACTGAAGCAGGCGCTGTCTCTGTCTTTGTTATAATTGTGAGTTCATCATATTATTTTATTATGTAATTATGTACTATTGCGTGTCTCAAACTTTTTATTAATAATATTATGTATCATTGGTGTATTGGATTGTAGTTCCGTGATGCTTTTGATACGTTTAAATAAATAAATCAAATGAAATGATTAATTTTATCTCAATAGAGACGAAGATGCAAACTGGAAACTGAACATGGTGATCTAGGTGTTTAAAACTGGTCTAAGTTAGCATATAGATTGGAGTGACATTTCCAGGCGTTATCTAGCAGTGCGTTAATAGGCGGTAGCCTTTCACATTGCGTTTTAAAGATCTTCTGCTTAATGCTTAAATCTAATCTTCATAGATGGCGCATTGAAACTGACATATGAATTGTGGTGTTGGACATTAACATATATACAACTTCCAAAAATTTGTCAGACATGGCGGTCATAAGAAAGGTGGAATGGGGAATGTTGTAATTACATTAAGCGTGCGCTTAACCCAACCAATGACAGGTCATAAGTCCTGTAAACACCTAGATCACCATGTTCAGTTTCCTGTTTGCATCTTCGTCTCTATTGAGATATAATTAATTCTTGAATTGATAGCCCGCAATGGGTGATTAAAATCCAATATTCGTCTACAAGTATTTGTATACATTCAAAATGTTGTACAAATGAAATGAAATTATTCACGTCAAAACGTACAATCGTTTCTTTGTATTACCTGTAATGAGCAGATAATTCATTATCATATGTGATACAAAGTGAAAATGAAGTTAATGAAAAAATGAAATTTTGCGTGTGCACTCCAATAACACACCCACATAAGAATTTATCGATTCTTTCCCATTCATAATCGTCAAGAAACGGCGTTAACTAATGCTTAGTGCGTGAATGATTTCGAGTTTTGTCGATAATTTGGTTAAAGGGTGCGTAGGTAGCGCTTAATAGGTAATAATCTTTCTGAATCCTGAGTGATGATGATTATATGATGAGAGGCACGTCCGTAGCACAGCTGGGCGGGGTCAAGCTCTCGCCGAAGGTCGGGCTGCGGTTTTCCTCAATCATTTCGTTGTTTCCGTTTAATTTTGCCCGCTCCATCATTCCTATTGATTTCGCTGTATCTAATAACACGAACGTGTTAAGCTGCCCATGTATCGTCACTTGCAAGCTACCCACCACAAAAGTTATGTTAAGAAAATATTACGAATGGTGTTAGTTTCTATCACATCTCTAACAATCTTCTTCGATGGCGCTACAGTCCAAATCGGACCTTCATCTTCTGCCTCTAACTCTTCTTCTCCTCTGCCACCATTTTCCAATTTATAACCTAAGAAATAAATTTAAACATAAACTTATCTAATGGTTAATAATGTTGAGGAGTTCGAAAACAAATATAAAATAGATTTAAAGCTAAAACCGAACCTAACCTAAACGAACTAACATAATACAATTGTATAAACGTTTAAACATGGCTGAAACTAATATTAATTAAGAATTGTATTTTTTGTTTTATTATTAATTAAGCATGTCATCAATTTTTTTTAGAAGCTTCAGAAAATAACGTATTAAAAAAAGTTTGTAAATCATTATAGCCAGAAAGAAGTAACTCTTTTTTGACTGGTTAAACATATGACGAGGATTATTGCGTTAGTGACATCAAATGAAAGTTAGCATAGAATAAATGATTTTTGAATGAAGGTGATTGGCTTCCTTTATAATCAATTTGGTTGATGCACAGTTACAAATATTAAATTATCAATAATGTTGAATCACGTTATGCAGGTCAAGCATTCAATATCACATGGAGGAAAACCGGTATGACTCAAATACATATGAAATTATTTGTCAAAGTTTTAAGTCAGCTGTTACAAATAAATGAAACGAAAATTGAAAATGCATTTTGCTTTTTACAAATTATTTAGTAAGATTATTTATTATATATTCTCACAACTAATCATGTGCGGACATCGATTTTCAGAATTTATTTCCTATTCTAGCATAAAATTTAAATTGTTTTGATGTAGGTTTTCCTCGTATTATATTCTCATAATTTAAATCATATACTCGTACTTCTTTTCCAAACATTTTTATTGATAATTCTGATAGAAACGCTTCCATAAATCTAGTATCTCTTACTCAAATCAATGTTTGGCTCTCTGATAAATATTATAATGAGTAGAAAATGGTTTTTCTATGTGATTTAAACACAAGAAATCAATGTAAAACTAAAAATGTTTAGTATTTTATAAAAGTATATTCGTTGAATTTAGTGCCATATCAGATAGAAAGAGAACGAATGGCGAGCTTCCAGCGCATTAAACTGGATACACCCAGCTAAGGGAAGGTAACCCCGACAGAAAATCCTCCAGATAAGGCAAGGGGATACTACTCTGGATATTTTTTCCCAGTCATCACTATGGGTGATAGTCAACGTTGAGGAGACCTGACAGGACACAGAAAGAAGAAGATATTCGTTGATAAGCCAGAAAAATTCGAGGAATACATGCACAAGCAGGTATTAAATATCCACCTGGTTAATAGTTGTAAAAATCAACGCAAGTACTGGCATGCATGTGTGTAAGCTTAGGGAAATGGGTCAGGATTGAAAAGTGTAGTGGTCAATATTTTCTATATGAAGAAACAACGTGTTGTTAGTTAGTGATTAACTATATTATAAACATCTTAAGTTTTAAAAATAGCAGGTTTGTGTTAAAGAATCCAGCTTCATATTGTGTCGGAGAATGTCGAATTGAATGAAAACAAAAAGGTGAAGTGAATCCGGTTGGTCGTTAGATGCAAATCCGTTGAATGGCCCGCTGAAGGTGTGTGCGCTAAGTGGCTATACAGAAATTATAAAAATATCCTTTACGCTCGGATGGCTGATAATAGGCACAATTAGGTGGGTCCATGGGACGGAAAAATAATAACCCGGGAACAATGGGGAGCAATGTTCGGGCATGCGCATTACTATATCTGAACTGGGCTGGATCGGGAAGACATTTTTAAACAAAAATAAAATATAACGTTTTTACTGTTAAAATTTAAAACACTGTTATAATATCACAATTTCTTTTTATTCACTGAGAGTGTCGCGACAGCTGTTTTGCCAACCGATGTTGGCATCATCAGGTGTTACAATAATCGCAAATGTTACGAAAATTAAAAACATTTCGCTTTTGTATGTAAGTTTATTGTAACACCTGATGATGCCAGCATCGTTTGGCGAAACAGCTATCGTGACACTCTCAGTGGATAAAAAGAAATTGTGATATTATAACAGTGTTTTAAATTTTAACTGTAATAATGTTGAAGAATCATAGTGTTTCGGCCAAAACAATGGACTATGAAGTTTTTACATTCACACTTTAAAAAAACATTTTTTTGTGTTTAATATGAATAAAAAATATATTTTGGCGAGTCTTCCAACAAGCCTCGTATACTTATTCGCGGATGGTTGCTTCAATATCTTTAGATGTACGAAATGTTTTCCATTTATAAATGTTATCAGTTCAATTTATTATGTTTTAGCTTACTTCAAAACATCCGTTTAGGTATTTGTGAAATGTATACCTACATCTGTATACGAATCCTGGATTTTCACCTGTGGGTGGTTAATTTAAATTTTTAATTATATCTCAATAGAGACGAAGAAACAAACTGGAAACTGACTATGGATGATCAAGGTGTTTACAGGACTTATGACCTGTCATTGGTTGGGTTAAGCGCACGCTTTATGTAATTACAACATTCCCCATTCCACCATTGTTATGATCATGTATGATACATTTTTTTGGAAGTTGTATATATACTCCAAATCCATACTTATTTTCACGTGGCAGTTCCAGTTAGCCATCTATGTAGATTTGATTGTACTAATTAATTTTTTAGATTAATCTATACAATCCATCCACTAACGCCATCTATGAAGAATGATTGTTTTAGCATTTAGCAAACTACTTTATTAACACAATGCGAAGAGGCTACCGCCTCCTATCGCTCTGTTAGAAGTCGCCTGGAGTATCCACTCCTATTTTATACGCCAAATAATTGACCAGAATATTTACAAATATTTGTGAAATGTATACTTACATCTGTATACGAATCCTGGATTTTCACCTGTGGGTGGTTAATTTAAATTTTTAATTATATCTCAATAGAGACGAAGAAACAAACTGGAAACTGACTATGGATGATCAAGGTGTTTACAGGACTTATGACCTGTCATTGGTTGGGTTAAGCGCACGCTTTATGTAATTACAACATTCCCCATTCCACCATTGTTATTATGATCATGTATGATACATTTTTTGGAAGTTGTATATATACTCCAAATCCATACTTATTTTCACGTGGCAGTTCCAGTTAGCCATCTATGTAGATTTGATTGTACTAATTAATTTTTTAAGATTAATCTATACAATCCATCCACTAACGCCATCTATGAAGAATGATTGTTTTAGCATTTAGCAAACTACTTTATTAACACAATGCGAAGAGGCTACCGCCTCCTATCGCTCTGTTAGAAGTCGCCTGGAGTATCCACTCCTATTTTATACGCCAAATAATTGACCAGAATATTTACAAATATTTGTGAAATGTATACTTATATCTGTATACGAATCCTGGATTTTCACCTGTGGGTGGTTAATTTAAATTTTTAATTATATCTCAATAGAGACGAAGAAACAAACTGGAAACTGACTATGGATGATCAAGGTGTTTACAGGACTTATGACCTGTCATTGGTTGGGTTAAGCGCACGCTTTATGTA
Organism: Lepidostoma basale; assembly: GCA_022606425.2. Lineage (NCBI taxonomy): Eukaryota > Metazoa > Arthropoda > Insecta > Trichoptera > Lepidostomatidae > Lepidostoma > Lepidostoma basale. The sequence continues at coordinate 377,394 of JAHDVF020001344.1, read as the reverse complement.
ATTACAACATTCCCCATTCCACCATTGTTATGATCATGTATGATACATTTTTTGGAAGTTGTATATATACTCCAAATCCATACTTATTTTCACGTGGCAGTTCCAGTGCTAAAACAATCATTCTTCATAGATGGCGTTAATGGAAGGATTGTATAGATTAATCTAAAAAATTAATTAGTACAATCAAATCTACATAGATGGCTAACTGGAACTGCCACGTGAAAATAAGTATGGATTTGGAGTATATATACAACTTCCAAAAATGTATCATACATGATCATAACAATGGTGGAATGGGGAATGTTGTAATTACATAAAGCGTACGCTTAACCCAACCAATGACAGGTCATAAGTCCTGTAAACACCTTGATCATCCATAGTCAGTTTCCAGTTTGTTTCTTCGTCTCTATTGAGATATAATTAAAAATCCGTTTAGGTTTTTATTTTATTTTATTAAAATACTATGAAAACCTTCAAACCATAAAGCATAATTATAATACTTAATACATAAATGAAACATATTAAACAGAGCGCGTTCAAATGGTTAACTTCAGAGATATATAAAAATATACAGGTAGGTACTTGATTTTTATCATATATATTTTTCATCTACCATAAAAAGTCTGCGTACATAAAAAAAATACGGCTTACATGTTTTTATTGTTTCTTGAACAATGATATAGATATCCATGTTAAAAAAATAATAGGAATAGATACTCGTACGTCTGTTTTCTAGAAGTTTTATTATATTTAATGGGAGTGATGTGTTTTGCCTTGTAAAGGCATTATCAAATGTTGACATTTGATAATGTATTAGCAAGGTTTTTATTCATATTAATTAAAAAATATACATATATATTTAAAATTCTTATAAGAAACACATGCCTCTTGATATTTTAATATATTTTAATCGCTTCAGTGACCAAAGAATATTTGAATAAATAATATACAAACCAATACTAATTGAAAAAGTGAATAGCGTAGAAATTTAAATAATTTAATTTCTTCTTTCTTCTTTAACAGCCGTTGTCGTCCACTGCTGGACATAGGCCTCCCTCATACTTCTCCATGTTTGACATGTCATACGGAGGGTGGTTGGCATTACAATGCCACGCTTGCCAGACGGGTTGGCGAGGTGTCCTTCCACGTTAGCCTATACATCAATATTATCCACCGAGGTTATTCACACTCGATCTCTAACATTTCGCATAGTTTCAAGGGGAGACCAAAGCCGAGGAAGTGTGGATAGGTACTTGGGATCAGATTTATCCTCCAGCGTAGCATGGCCATCACCACGGTGATGGCCGTGCACCGCTAGAAGAGTCAATAGGATCCCCCTTAACCCCCATTTTCATTTAAAAACTTATTTAATTTAAATACTGCAATTAAAAAATGTTTTAGATTTAATAATTGTTTGTACGTAAGTATGTTACAATAAATATATATTTTGTATGACCCGGAACACTAAATTGTGAATGCGTCAAATAAAATAAAATAAATAAAATGTTGACTAGGCTGGTACTGTCTGGTAGCCAATAGAACCGAAGTTCAAGACTTATAGAGGATGCAATCAATTTGGGAACATTAGTCATTACCACGAGGTTTTCTATTGGGGTGGAAACATATCTCCCCCACACAAAACGATTCCCCGAACAACACATTGTTCTCAGAATTCCATAGAAAATAACCTAAGGAAATGAGTGAAAATAAATCGACCCATAAATTCCATTTGGTTCAAGTCATCGATGAAATAGTAGAACATTAAAAATAAAAATTAATAGTGAAATATTTTAAAATGCCTTTCATGAGCAATTTTGGTTAAAACGTTAGTTTATTAGATGTGTTATGTGAGTTTTAATGATGGTGATGAAATATAACTTTTGGCTCCTGAATCAGGGGACCTGGGTTCAATCCTGAACACGATACAGTTATTTATTTTAGTAATGAACTATTATTTCTGCTCACAATATGGAATATATAAAAATTCTAATACAAATGATTTAAAAAAATTATGGGTTTATTTTTATACTAAAAAAATAAAATTTGCTTGATTACACGATTTAATTTTTTCTACAAGTTTCTCAGGTAGTTCATTCGTTATCGAAAGAAAGATATTTTAACTGTATTAATATCGTTTCCCTTATGAAAATTTTGTGAAACATATTTAACTTCATAGCATGTAAAATAAACTTTAACAATAGAGCTAATGTCACAAGTTATTCGACATTAAAATAACAATGTAAATAATTTATTCCCATTCTTTTCCAATTTCTTACGCATGAATATTTTAATATTTGTGTATAAATCATATCATCATCATCATCATTGGATGTAGCTCGTGTCCAAGGAAGCCTGTCCTTCGCGGTTTTGGGCCGCTTGTGACTGAAGAGACCAATTATGGACCCACACATTCTGGGGTATTTGGGGCGGGGAAAGCGCTGGCAGTGGTCGTCACCGTCTCCCGATGGTACTCCTTTATCCTCCTCTTTCTCTCTGCGCTATGTTTCAAAGTCCTGCGTACATTGCAGTTATTCTCCACATTGGTCTGTATACTGCAGTCTTTTCCCAGCAATCAAACTCGATGTTAGTCTTTTGAGGGTTTGCTTTAAGTGAGTCCTTGAAGACTTTCCTCTGACCACCGTGTGAACGCTTCACTTGGGTCAGCTGAGGGTGCATAAGTCGTATATTCAGGTGGTGCTGTAAGGAGCCACACAGAAAACCCCGAAACAGTTTATGTTTCTTGAAAGTAGGATCACTTGGGATGGTACTTGTAGAACAAGAAATGAAGTCAACATCTGCATCAGCCTAGGTTTGAGAAGAAGACGAGGTATAAAACTTTGCCGCAAACCAATACCTAGGATGGGCGTCAAAGAACACATATGAAGGACTACAATATTATTCATACATACATACTCACAGAATAAAAATATGAATTCGAACAAACAGGCATTAGCAATTTCGTGGAAAGTGCTTAAAATACTGACATAATATTTACATTTACGTATAATAAGAGCAATTTATTTTTTCAGCGAAAAATGAAACGTTGAAATTCTCTGGAAACTTCTATTATTGTCAATTCGGTAACTTTGCATATTAAAGCCGATAATATCGTAATTAGAGAATAAATTCCCGGGTTTTGCGAGATTCGTGCAAATGAGATACTTTGAAAAGTATGATTCAATGAAATTAAAATGTTAAATGCTTTATCTCGTATCAGTTTATACAATTTTACTGTAATTATTTGGTTTACTGCCTCTTAATATTAGAGTGTGTTTAATTTATTTTTATTCGTATACAATAGATCGTTTCAACTTAATTACTGTATATAATTAGTTTTTTAAGCTGGTATATTGATTTTCATGACATGTGATAGGAAGCTTATCTATCGCCATTTTACTGCCACTGATTTCTAGACCATACCAAAGAAAGTTTGACAATCACACTACCATCGCCGGGAATTGAATCCGGGACCTTCAGTGTAGCAGTCATAGCTCTTGCTACTCTGCTACGAAGGTAGTCACTACTTCTACTTCTTTTTGCTTTGTTTCACACGTTTTTTACAAATGATAGGCACATTTATCATAGATACAGTACTCGCCAGTAAAGCTAAGATCGCAATTTTCAATAGTGGCGTCTATGACTACCATATTTTCGGGGGTATTCAAAGTTTGTAGTCGTTCTGGTTTTTGCGAAGTTCTTTAGAAGTATTATTAATATTATTCGTACTATTTGATCATTTATATAAATATTCACTTGTTTTAATTTTTAACAAACAGTATTTGAGTTACATTAATTATAAAGATTGACTATCTTAGATCTTTTATCTATCTTATGTACGAAAGTGTAGCATGGAACTGCAAACAAAGGATGCAAGTAGAATAAATGCAATAAAAAATGAGATCTCTTAGATGAATATGTACTAAATTTGTATATGATACAGTGTCAAATGCGAATAAAAGTGTTATAAACAAAATAATGAAAGAGTCATTAAGATGATCATTCGCTGAACTCGAAAATGAGGAAGGAAGAGGAAAATGGTGCAATATCAAATCGAGCAAATATTAAATGTAAGATTCCGAGAAATCGACGTGCGTGCATGATACGGTGTATGAATGTACAGAAAACGAGTGAAGTATGTAAGGACAGAACAATGTGGAAGTCCATTCTTTCTGCTTAACCCTCCGGGGAGACGGCGTGATGGTTAGTTAGTTGGTAAGACTATCTTTGATACTGGCTTTTGTATGAATACTTTTAATAACAAACGAACAAACAAACAAACCATCACGCCGTTTCGCAGAGAGAATGGACCGCCACACTACTCTATCCTGGCAAACATCTCTAGTTTACTCCACATTCATACAACGAGTCATACACGCACGTCGATACCTCCGACTTTTAATATGACCCACCTTTAAAATTTGATTAATTTGGTCATGCCATGTTTTCCTCCGTCTGCCTCGACTTCGTACCCCATTTACATCATTAACGTATACTTTCTTAACCATTCTTTCTCCATCCATGCGTTCCATATGTCCGAACCAACGCAGCGATCCTTTCATAATTAGCAGCATGTTATAATATTGACCAAAATTGATTGTTTATATTTAATATTATTGGAATTCCGTACACTTGCTTTGTAAATGAATGCGTAAATATTTACTTGTCGTCGTTTAACTACGAATTCATCGATAATTGACATTTCGAAGATCGTTGCAGTCTCCTAAATTATGTCTTGATTTTTCGTATCCTGATAGGATGGATACCCGCGAATATTAGAATAACATGAACGTCTTAAAATCGTGGATAATTAATCACAGATGACATTTGAATATTCCAACAAGCGATACGTGTAAAAAATGTATCTACATTAATTACGATGTACCCAGACTATATACGGAAAATCAATGTATTGATGTCATTTAAAATTAAAATCAACGCCTGGTGTACAAGCCCACATATCCGCGGTACAATATCCACACTGAATGTGTAAAAATTATCTGAAAATGGCCTTTTCATCGCATTTTCGAGTAGCTCACTGTGACTGGAATATTAATAGTGTTATCTCATTAACAAAAGTTCATGACGTGCGTCGGGTTGAAGGCTTAAATTTAAATTGTTTGAATAATGACGCCACTCGTTCCAAAAAAGGAAACAGAACATGGAAATGAAAATGGCGTAGAGTCATAAAACCCTTTTTATTGTGTGTCGAATTGATCGGCAGCATTTAATGTTTAAACGAACAGTTTAATCTTATTTTTTTTAAATGTTGTGTCAAATTGTTTAGGGTAATAAAATTTATCATTTTATTTATACTTTGTATATAACAATGTAATAAAAGAGGGAAACATTTTACTTACATTAAACCTTTGAGAATAATGTAGAATTACGAATTTTAATTGAATACCAAATGTAGATATTTGTATATACGAGTACTCGTAATAAGGCAGTTGAGTGGGTCTTTATTCAGTTAAATATGAGTAACTGAGACGGGTTGGATATATCAAACTTAGTGATGTTTGACGACCTTCGTGGCCGAGTGGTAAGTGCATTGACTGCCACCACGAAGGTTCCGGGTTCGATTCCCGGCGAGGGCAGTGTGATTGTCACGCTGTCTTTGGTCTGGGGAAGAATTCACGTGACAATAAAATGGCGATAGATTAGCTACCTATCACATATCACGAGAATCACTAGATAGCGATAATGCCCTTTACATCGATTTTGCTCATGCTGTCATGATATAAAGAGCGATTCAACAAAATAATAATAATAATAATAATAGCAAGTATTTATACTGTTAAAATTTACAACACTCTTATAATATAACAATTTCTTTTTATTCACTGAGAGTTAGCGAAACAGCTGTCGCGACATTTTAACAGTAATAATGTTGAAGTATCATAGTGTTTCGGCCAAAACAATTGACTACAATTATATAATTTTTGCCAAAAAAACAATATTAATAAGAGTTGAAATTGAGCAAAAATCCGAAAGTCACGGCATGTTTAGAGTAATTATATATACCATGTTCGTAGTATTGACAATCTACGAATCCCCTAATGAATACATTCTTTCTAAAGCAGTTTATGAAAATGTAAAGTAAAAATAGTTTTTGAAAACACAGATTTTCTAGATGCTTAATGATATAAGTTATATAGAATATTGGGTTTGTCGGCATTTGGTGGTACACATTAAGGCTCATATATCAGAGATCGTTGCAGACTCTATCTTCAGAATAGTCACTAGTTACTGCTCTAAAGATGGAGTCAACAACGATCTCCGAAAAGTTAGTAAAACATGATTTTTTGATAGACGTGCGTACTTCAGATCCCAGAAATTCGAAATTTACCAACCATGACGATCAAAGCAGGTTTTATGATATTTTGAGGGAGTCATTATTAAATAAAAATGTAGTAGTTGAACACGTCAGCCATAATTGTTCTCTAGTTTGAAAACAGATACAAGAAAATAAAATCATTCAAAATATTAAATTATTATAATAAAAAAACTAAATTACTGTATAGTTTTATTTATATAATTTACTTTATGTAGTTATATGCAGGGCGAACTTTAATAATAATTTATACAAATAGAATCAAGTGATACTGTATAATTATCAAAAGCATTGTGATCTCAGAAAGTGGGTTTTAAAAGTTTGCTTTAAATTCTACAATCATTTCTGTATACATAAGTACGTTTAGGGATAGCGATTTATTCTAGGTGTAGTGATTAATTAGAACGCATACTATTATATTGACTATGTGTTAGATGAAGGCCTCGTGTGACACATGACTTATTTAGAGATGACTCCAATGTGAGAATCTAACCCGCTCTCTGTCATTGTCATTTGTACTCAAATTTAGGCACTTCAAAAATCGGTATAAAATTGTGTCAGTTTTATTAATACGAATGAAAACTTCAGTTTTCTTGAAGATTCATTTTATTTTATGGGAATGACATGTTTTGCCCTTCTAAAGCATTATCAAATGACAAATGACATATCAAATGACATTTGATAATGCCGTAGAAGGGTGAAATATGTCATTACCATAAAATATAATAAAATTTCTAGAAAACTGACGTTTTCATTCGTATTAATTATTTAATTTGGAGTTTACATCTTTGTTCAAGAAACAATAAATATGTTGTATCATTTTATTTCACGGCCAATATCATTTCAAAAGCGCACAGTGTCTGATTCGTAATGATTAAAATACGTTAATATATTTATAAGAAATTTGATGGTAGATATTTCAAATATCCTATTTATTTATACTTTATTTTCCATTTCATTCAATTTCTTTAGATATTAATGGAAGGTCTATTTTCCTTTGGTTTTCATTTAAAAAAATAATACGAATGAAAAGCACTGTCTAAGACATTATCAAATAACATTTGATAATGCCTTAGACAGGCAAAACATGTCATTTACATAAACTTTAAAAAAAAACAGTCGTTTTCATTCGTATAAATTATTTAAGATAATTAAAAGTTTTACGCAATCCTTCTAGAAATAATATATTTTTTTAAAACACTTATTTATTTATTTTTTATTAATATTGAGCTAATCCCTTTTTATAAACCATAATCCCTTTTTAAATAAATAGTAATATAGCATGACATATTTATAAATTTATAATTATTATATGAGTAATGACTTTACAATTCATATAAGAAGAGGACACAGCATGGTCACAGCAATCTATCGATGTCGGTCATGCTGACATAACCGATCAAAAATATAATGTATAAATTCGTAGAAATAACAAAAAAGTGTTTAAATATTCGTCTAAAGATTCTAAACTCTGTGCTTCGTAAAACTTGTCAAACATTAAACTAAAGTATTTCTGTAGATATATTATATTACGTTAAAATACTAGAATCTACCACACATCATGTTTCCATTTATCCGTTGTTTGCGTGTAAAAAAGAGTAGTTCTCATTAGTTAGGCTATTGTCTAAAAAAGGTTAAAGTGTGTATATGAAGTGTTATTCTTTGACATTGAAAAAAGAACACACGTGAAGTGAGCCCCGATATGGGCATGCAGGTAACAGGCTGCCATCTATGGCAGGCGGGCCAACCTTGAATGTGTCAATGCTAAATAATTATGCCCGGATTGCGCGACTGGCTGTACTCAGACCACAGGTGCTCTGACGTCATAAGTCATGTCGGTAACATTGTAAATTGAGATATTTATTATGGCTGCGTACTGCAACGGCGTATGCGATCTGTCTGTGACAAGATCTGTAAATCATCTCAAAAGTTAGCGATTGTAGACCGTTTGTGAAACAGCCCGAACATATGAGCGTGCTTTGTCAAGTTCTGTTTAATGTTGTATTCTTCTATTTAATAGCGATCTTCAGAAGACAAATAATATATTTTTACTTTTGATGTATCTTGATAAACGATGCAAGGCTCCACACAATCAATCAGTAGATTTTTTTGTAGATAACAAATGCAATAAGATAAAGTCAAATTCTTTCGCTTCACTTATATAGGCAGAATGTTCAAATCGATCTCAATCATCGAGAGTACAAGAATTGTAAAAATTGTTAAAGATGAGAACCCAAGCAGCAGGAGATTACCAGGAAGGTCGCCTAAGAGATGGAGAGATGGCTGGATATCATCATCCCAGGACAGCCTACCGTCACGAACAGGTCATACGACCTAAACTAAGAGGAAGGAGAAGAAGTCCAAATCGATAAACAGTTGACATAATGAGTCAAGACAAACAAACAAACAAACCATCATGCCGTTTCCTGGCACACCTCTCTAGCTTCCTGCACATGAATACAACGAGTCATACACGCACGTCGATTCTTTCTACTTCTTACATGACCAACCTTCAAAAATTTGAATCATTTGGTCATGTCATGTTTTCCTCGGTCTACCTCGACTCGGTACTCCATTTACATCGTCAACGTATAATTTCTAACTTAACAAGTCAAGATATGAAGAAAAAAGTCGTTAAATCTTAGACATTTTTAGATAAACATAAGGTGTTAACACTGTGGAATTTCATAATGATGAATTTGTATGAATTAAAACACTGTTTTTTCCACTTTTGACTTTATTTTTCTCGACATGTTTCGAAGGCGAACCTTCATCATCGGGGGAACGATATTAACTCTACTCTAAGTTTATATCGTTCTCCTGATGATGAAGGTGTAAGCCTTCGAAACATGTGAAAAGAAAAATAAACTAAAAAGAGGAAAAAACAGTGTTTTAATTCAGAAAAATTAGTCGGACCTTAGACAGTTAATCAAGCAATTGAGCAAGTTAGATAACAACATCCGTCTACCTTTTTTGTGGTCTTCCTTTCCCTCTTCTCTCTACAAGTAGGTCATACCATCTACACTTAGAAGAATAAGAAGAATGTCCAATGTAAAACAATGACACCTTGTTAAGAATATTAGGTATACAATTTCTACAATATATACAATTTCTCTTCCTAGCATTTTGTAAAAATTAAACAAAACTTTAACATATTATTTCAATAATTTATTTAAAAATATAATTAATAATTATGATTTTGCAAGTTTTAAAGTAAATTTTATTTTATTAGGATTTGTGTTTAGAACTTAAAAGACAGAGTTTATAAATGTGTAGCTTATACTTCCTTAAAATATTTTTAATGGTTTTGTGGTACATTACGAAATTATATTTTTTGAATTAACCTTTTGAATAGGTGCCCCCATAATTTATAGCAATATTTCAACACTGTTTTGTTCTTCCAAACAACAATGCCCTTTTTTCGTGTACCTACTTTTTATTAAGTGAATGAATGAAATATCGTTTGTGGGAAATACTGTACAAAATATTTTATTCCTTCAAATGTGAGGGGCATTCTTGATGTAGTGATACAAATATTGAGAAATAAAATAAAACGCATTTTCTTTTTAATAGTGACATGTGAAAAAAATCGCTACAAAATGTTCTTAATTATTATTTCAACCGCTCACTTTGTGGTAAGAGATTTTCATTAAAAACGGAATAGAAATCATAATTTCGCTGGTACCCAAGCTTCGTCAAGGCAATATAAGAACTTCAGTCAATTAACAATAACAACAACAAACCATCATGCCATATCCCCATGAGGGTAAGCAGACAAAACGGACCTCCAAACTACTCTTTCCTGACATAACTCTCTAGATTTCTCCACATTCATACAGCGAGTCATACACGCATGTCGATTCTTCCAACTTTTAACGTGGCCGACCTTTAATAGTTGATTAATTTGGTCATGCCAAGTTTTAATCGGTATTCCTCGACTCCATACTACATTTATATCGTTAACATATACTTTCTTAATCATATTTTATTTATCTATGCGTTCTATGTATCCTAACCAAAGCAGTGATCATTACATAATTTTGTTCATAAATCTACTTCAGGCAATCAGTTCTTAAATTGCTTTGATGAATCTTGAGTACAAGGGAAACTATTGGCTTAAATTATAATTACCATTAAGTTATTAAATATAAAGCTTCTATTTTTTTACTTGTAAAGTAATTTTTTATAGTATGTTTTTTATTTAGCAGCGACTGGATACTTATGAGAGAAGGGTGCTACGCAAAATTCTGGGACCTATGAATGACGAGCTGTACTATATTTACAAAGCTCCTTGTCTCTCCACACAGGTCAGACTGAATAGACTGAGATGGGCCGGTCACGTGCAGAGGGTGCCGTCATCGCGAACCCCAAAAAGATTGCTGGAGTGGCATCCAGGTGGTAGAAGACCAATTGGACGACCAAGGCTGCGATGGGAGGATGAAGTTGGGAGAGATGGGGTGAAGTAGTTACGGGTGTCAGGTTCGATGGTCGAAGTGGAGGACAGGAGGAGTTAGAGACGAAGAATACTGGAGGCTAAGGCCCGACATTGCCTTTAGGGCCATCGGAGAAGATTATTTTTAGCATATTTTGCTACCAACCAGTTTCGCTTCATCCGGGGTTCATAAGGGTAACAAAATAAATTTATACTACAGGGCTAAAAAAGGATTGCTTGATATATTTATCAAATACCGCATTGTAAACTATAAACCGTTTGTTGAACCTTGCGCTTTATGGGTTGAATATACTCTGTTCTGCGTTAATCTATGTAAAACGTTTGTATAATATCATTAAATCTTGACCGGATAAGGTAATTATGGAAACAAAATGTTGTGAATTTGTAGAAACGGGCAGTTAAAAAAGGTACGGGGAATAGATCACTTGGTACGGAGATCCCCACTGTTTCCTCGTGGCGAACATTTATCAGTGTCTAATCAGCAATAATTTATTTGCTATGAATAATGTCTAGACATTTAGACCCAACAAAAGCGAAGCATTGTTATTTTTTTGTTCGTTCAACTGATCGCTTTATAATATGAAAAGGTCGATGACGTGTTTCCTATCAAGAATCTGTTTATTTCAATGTCATCGCTTTGTCCGTATGTAGTGCATCTTCTAATAGGTGCGCGCTGAGATGACTATCTTTCGGTTTGAGTGTTGAACCCAAATTCGCATTACAGTATGTGCATAATATTAGAGCCAACCCGGAAGAATACTAAAAATAAGCCTTCTCCAAATTCACTCTAATATGATAAATAAATAATTTAAAAATTCTCATTGAAATCAAATTGCACATTTTTTCTTGTAAGATTATTAATTTAACGCAGATACGTAAACACATAAATTCTCCAGATGATGTTAGTGTTAATCTAAGAAACACGTTGAGAATAACAAACACTAAAATTTTATTTTAACACATTTCAGATTTATAAAATTTCAGTGTAATTGACTTATTGCATTTTTTTAAAAATAAACCATATTTTATTATGATCAAAAGTAACATCGCGCAAATTTGAATACTATATAGGTAATATATAAAATTTAATTTTTGGATTTGACCGGTTTCAACCAGAAGTTAGCAGCGAGCTGCCGAAACCGTTCGAAGCTAATTATATTATATATTATAAAGGATTTTTTATTTAATAAAAATTATTTTCATTATTTACCATCGTCTTTTGTATGCATGGCACTTTATAACAAATATAATAGTATTATTTACTGTTAAATTAAATCACTGTTTTAATATCTAAAATATAGTTTCTTTTTTATAAAATCGTCGCGACAGCTGTTTCTGTAACTGATGTTACCATCGTCAGGTGTTACAATATTGAATTTATTGTAACACCTGACGATGGTAACATCGGTTACCGAAAAAGCTGTCGCGACGATTTTATAAAAAATGAACAAATTTTTTTATATTAAAACAGCGTTTTTAATTTAACAGTGAATAATGTTCAAATATCAAAGTGTTTCCGCCAAAACTATGGATTACCTAAATATAATAGTGTCGAATAGGATAAAATTTTTAGAAAATGTTGCCTTATCAGGAATGTATCCGGTCAATTGCAGAAGTCAAAGTTTTAGCAATATACGTTAAAAATATATTTACTGTGAATTAGTTTTTGGGTAGTGTATTTATTCTTTTTGGTTTAATTTGATAATATATAAACTACCGAAGGTACCGCAAGGGCTATAATAAAACCCAATTTTAATTTGCTGCACACATCAGAGGGCGAAACGTTTATCTTCGCTTTCAAAGGGCATTCGTATCTCGCGAAGTGCAGGTACCTCTTGTCCTATATCCCAATTCTCCAAGGGGCTTTGAAAAATGTTCTTCTATAACTTCCGAATATGTATTTCTGTTAACATTTGCAAATACCACGTCTCAGGCGGATATTTTCTAATGTTAACAGGCTCCGACTGAACATAAATAATGTTTTTACGCATTTTGAAATTTTCCGTTTGAAAATACATACTATTAAGTGCGTAACGCGTTTAGTACATTTCAGCGTAACGTTAACATAAGAAAATGTATTACAGAATTTTAATGCTGTTGTTCAACAAAACAAAACAAAAAACCTTCTTCTCTAGTCTTGTGCTCTCTCTAACCAGTGATATTAAACACAATATCTAATTAGACATATTGATCTTCGCATTTATTTATTTATTTATTCATTCAGTAAGGGCAGCATACAGCGATATCAATATATTAATTAAGAAACATTAAGAAAAATATTAAATAAAGTCAATTACATGCTACCACAAATACAATAAACAGTTAATTGAATTTAAGCTAAGGCAAAACACAGTCAAACAAAATGATTGAGAGTTAAACATAATAATAGTAGTTGAAATAAGAACAATATTAAAAGTATAAATAATAGTAAAAATAGAAGTAACATATTATAATATCATGTATTATAACATAATGGTCTCATCCACGCCGAAAGGTTGCTCCTATCGCTTTTTTGAAGTTTCGTTCGTTCAAGTGGAAAACATCGATGTCTCCAAAATACGTGTTGTAGTTGTCACAAATCCTGTAAATTGCCACGCTTTGAGCGTAGTTAGTGCGATAAACAGGGAGATGGAAAACTTGGCTTGCGGTGTGTCTTGTGCGAGATGTAGGGGTATTGAAGGTCAATTTGCAAAGAAGTTCAGAGTTATCAAGTTTGTAGTGAATGATTTTGTGAAGCAGCATCATATAATTGAGCGTACGTCTATTTTCGAGAGAGTCCAAGGAATGAAATATTAGGGCAGATTGGTAATCTGAGAACGATTTGAACATTTTATAGTTTTAATTTCGTAAAAACTATTATTTCACTGCTATATCTAAAATGAAAAACGTTTCAGCTGAGCCTATACTTTACTTCGAAAATGCCTGTAATTATATAAATAAAATATGCACATTGTTTTATACAATCATTAACCCAGTTTTATTGAATTTAACGAGTATATGCAGTGAATGCACTTTAAAAGAGATTCGAAATAAAAATTTTAAATTCCCATATTAACTCTCTTCTCCGGTCTCAATCTAATGATTTGTCTGCAGCAAGGCGACGCATCTCCTCTTCCACTCAGCTCAGTCCTCGGCAACTTTCTTCAACTCCGCATAAGAGGTGCAGCCCATATCTTGGCAAATCTGGTCTAGGTACTCTTGGCGAGGTCGTCCTCTGCCAATCGATCTCTTGCTCTTGATTGATTTGGTTATTCAAAATATACTAAGGGACGCACACAAAATGGAGTCCATATGTAGATGTCATTTGAATTACTCAAAATCAAATATTTTTCTGCCTTTAAGCCATGTTTAATATTAGATGGTTTAAAAAAGTTTCATAAACATGTATATTTGTCGCCGTGGGTGATTTAGTTTTTTGTGGTGCTTCAACACGAAAGAAATATCACATGGTGTACTCTCTCATTTCCAAGTTGTACTTCGCTATGTACGCCTTCCCTTCAGCCAGAAAGCTAAAATGCCACACTTTGTCTGAATAGGCCTCTCCCGTACCATAACCGCGGTTCCCGACCATCGTAGTCACTACCCTATTCTATCGTTGTAATTATCCTCTTGACTTCCCTAGCCATATGTGTGCCTGCACAATCCTTGGACGCCTCCGTCCTTCGAACCTCCTACCACCATCGACGACGCTTCTTTCTACCTCGCCACCGCCATCGCTGCCGACCCGCTGATTTACTCTGATGCCTCATCCACTCCCTTACCACCATCTTCACCCCATCCTGTATCTCAACTTCTTTGCCATATCAGTCCCCATTTAAATCACTGTTCTACACTCTAGTCCACTCTAGTTCTAGTAAGTTCCATACCAGGACCTACCGGCCCTCACTAAAGTTCACTCCCTATCACCCTCCTTTGGTCCCCTAGTCCTCGGCCTCTAGCCATAGCCATTACCGACCTCTCCACACTCCCCCCTATCCAAACAGTCGGGTTCAAACTTCGGACCCATCCGATCATTTTTTCCAAGGAACCTTATAATCCAACAGTATCCAACATTAACACAACAAAAAAATCTAAAATGTGATGGATCAATAGCTTCCGGACTGATACACCTGAGAAGTCAAGAATAGTCCAATAAATAAACATAACCTTTATTTTTAAATTTAATGCGCACATTCGATTACTTTCAAATAATGTTTGCTGACATTCAGATAAAATTAAATATATTTTTAACATCTTACTTTTTAAACCAGTTTAGGTATTTACTAATCAACTTGTTCTAGTATCGTGTCCCTATATAAGGCTCGGTTAGTACCAAAACCGGTTGTTTAATTAAAGAAACAGAAAATATATATGAAACAAAACATTTCCGTTATTCAATTGGTACTTCCAATGATAGAATGAATGAACTTAACATAAAATTACATTTTCAATGTAAAAAAAAAAATAAAGGAAATAATACTTAGAAAGACACTTGCATTGATTCAGTGTACGAGTATACTAAAAGATAAATGATGATTTTTTTGTATTTGTTAATATTTCGTCACCTGAGAGTAAGAAGGTTCCAACTGACAAAAGTAAAAAGCTGAGAAAAATGAAGTCAAAGTTTTGTTGGTTTCGGCTGTGTATCTTGGAATAAAAGGGTTTTGTCCAATTTCCAGAGATTCTTTTACCGAGAAACGTGTAAATTTTGTCTGGCAACAGTTGGAATAATAAAGTTTTAAGTTTAAATGAATCCCTCTTCAGTGAATCGTGTGTTTTAAATGATCAGGTGGAACTTGATTCTTTTCGTAACCTAAAAATGACGATACTATTATATGTTTTTTTAATTGTACGTATAGATAAGGTTAGTAAGAACCCTTTTCACGAAAAAAACCCAAATGTGAAATTTTGTAAGTTGGAACCCTCTTACTCTCAGGTGACGACTTATTAATTACGAATATGTTTTTTTGCCTTTGTAAACATTGACTAGAATTGATTCCATATCAGGCGATTGCTCGGATGTGAGAGATTTATTGAAGGGATTGCTTTAAATGCTTAATAAAGCAATTTATTCGCAAATTTCCAATAAATCAGCGCCGTTGACGTATTTGATTAAAATCTTAGTTGTAACAACAGCTGCAATTGCTTTTGAATTGCAATTTTAGTGCTTGCAATGATTGTTTCACAATTTGTACATTCGTTCTTACAAATTGGCAATTTATTATAAACGCTGTGCTATTTAATATACGGGCAGTATGAATGAAACACATTTATCTTCAGCATCGTTATTAACCTTCATATTCAAGTCGCTGGGTTGGGACACTAAGTGATCCTTTCTTACTATGTAGTGCATGTATTAATAAAAATCTTCTTTCTATTTTTGACATTATCTTACCCTTCAAAATTAATTCTCCATGATAAAATGGGCTGCCTTTGGTAAACTGAGACATGTATTTGAAAATGTTGAAATACCGGTCTGTCTCAAAAGAAAGGTCTACGATATGTGTATACTGCCCATGATGACATACGGACTAGAGACGACAACTCATGGATCAAAATATTAATTATTTATTAACTTTTCCTCTTATCAAAATATTCATTAATAACAATCGAAAATATTAATTTATTTTTCTTTCTTTTATCATCAGGAAATCGCTATGAAATTAATAAATAATTTAAAAAAATCCATTAGAGAAAAAGGGATTTTTGAATGTCGAAAAAAAGGGTTGAATTCAAAAAATCTTTGATTTTATCAATGCATTCAGAAAATTAACAAAAATAAACTTTTTTTTACTGTATATAGTAATTGATAAAATATACGTTTTTTGTAGTAACATTTAATTTCAGTTAGAAAAAAAAAGTTAGGATAATAAACAAAAGAGATACGTAGCATTTGAACTGTTATCTAAAGTGCTTCATTTCTTAACATATTTTAAATAAATAGTCTATCCTAAATATGCAACGTTTGTTATAAATTCATGCTATGGTAAACGAAGAAAAACATGTGTTAATTCGCTTTTGTTTTCTATGGTAGAGAACGCAGGTAAAAGTTACCGTGGGTATTTCTACAAATAAATCCGAGGAAGAAGGGTGTTTAAATTGAAGTGAATTAGCGACATCTATTATTCCATCAGGAAGGACACGGAAACAGGTTTGTTGCAGAATGAAACATCCACACGACTGTTTCTGCATTATACAATCGGGAGGGCAGTGGCGCACTTCTGTCCAACTTATCTACAAACAATTTATTTAGTTCACAATCCAACATTCTTTAAGATTACTCTTACTCATACATTAGACTAGTACATACGCGTACATAATTAGATGTTTCTATTAAATAAATCTTCTTATTAACAGAAATAAACAAGGGGATATTTTTTCGTTAGTCATCATCATCACCGTCTGTCCCTCAAATTCGAAGAAGACTATCCCTCACGGATGTGGGACCTGATGTAACAATAAAGTCCAATCCTGAAACCATAAACTCTGAGGTATCTATAGAAGGAGGAAGACGTTGGTAGTGACTAACCACTGTCTCCCGAAGGTCTCTCTTTTCGTTTCCTTCTCCTCTCTGTGACGTTATCTCTCCGCTGTGCTTTAGAGTCTTGCATGCCCCTATGTTTTTTAATTCTCCATCTAGGTATATCTTCTGCAATTTTTTCTATTGTTGACTATCAATGGAAGTCTTTTTTATTCACTTTTAGGGAGTCTTTGAAGCGTTTCCTCTGACCTCTAAGTGAACGTTTTCCTTGGGTTAGTTGAGAGTACAGAATTGTCTTTGGGAATCTAGTATCTGGCATTCTTATGGTAATCATAATAAGTCCCCTCTATACTTATTTATAGTTTCAATAACTTTCAAACTGTTAAATTTTCGTGGCAATATACTCGTATAATATTAAGAAAATATACTGAATTTTAAGAATATAATTTTGATTTGTTTTCGGGCATTGAATTTTTTGGATTTTATGGAATTTCATTTTTTCAATACCATTTTCTTAGAAATTCATTAATGGTTGAAATAAACCTTAATACCAATTTTTTAGACATGGGAACCACAGAGCTTATGGAAACATGTATATAAATTCAAGGTATTACGATCTTGAATTGTTATGTATAGTTTCATATTGTTATAAGGAAAACAATTATTTTTTTAATAATAGATCAATTAAACAAGTTAACATTGTAAAATTCCATAATTACGATTTATATAAAAAACAGTGTTTTCATCAAAAATATTTTCATTTTTTTTCGTGTTAAGAGATAATAATTAAATAAATAAAAATATTTGTCTTTTTCCTTTTTATATACTTTGTATATACAACACTAAATTTAAAAAAATTAATTAAATTTCAGACATGTTTCGGACAACCCGGTCCTTCTTCAGTGATATTATTAAGATATTAAAAATATAATAAAATTATTTGTCTTTTTCTTTTTTATATACTTTGTATATACAACATTAACTTTAAAAATAAAAAAAATACTTATCAGACATGTTTCGGACAACCGGTCCTTCCTCAGTGATATTATAAAGATACATATGTATATTATATAAAATTGTTTACAAATATGATCAATTTTGACAGATGTTATAAAACATCTACAACACAAAAGTATGGCGAACATAGAAGAAATTAAAAAATATATTATAATATAATATACTTGACGATGTACAGAAGAACTTGTTCTACGTAGCCGATAAGTAACCCAAAATCACACATAAACTTATTTTTTAAACGTGCGTAACTTTCTAATTCGTGATAAAATGTTAATTATTTGATTTTTACAACATTTTGAATGTATACAAATACTTGTAGACGAATACTGGATTTTACCCATTGCGGGTTATCAATTCAAGAATTAATTGTATCTCAATAGAGACGAAGATGCAAATTGGAAACAGAATATGGTTGATCGAGGTATTTACAGGACTTATGACCTGTCATTGGTTGGGTTAAGCGTACGTTTTATGTAATACAACATTCCCCATTCCACCTTTTTTTCTTATGACCACCTTGTCTGACAAATTTTTGGAAGTTGTATATATGTTAATCTACAACACCACCCTTTGCATGTTAGTTTTTCAATCTACACACTAACGCCATCTATGAAGATGGCGTTAGTGTGTAGATTGAAAATCTTCGTCTCTATTGAGGTACAATTAATTCTTGAATTAATTATTTGATTATAACAGTTTTCTATCATAACATAAAATCAAGTCACTATAACAAAATTAACTTAAATAATAGAAACGTGTTTTATTTCTACTTGTTACACTTTTTGTTCACGATACATTTTTATTCCAAAACTCAAACAAAAGTCTGATATTCGCCCCCACTGGTGTAGGGGTGGGGGGCAGAGCAAGCGGTGAGTGCCTCACCATCATTTATTCAGTACCATCAGCTTATCCTGAGTCCTGGTACAGCAGCGAGGGAAGATGCAAATGGAAATTAAAGACGAGATGAAGGAACTCGGATGCTTATTTTACTGGTAACAATCTTAATTACTAATTAGTAAATTGGAATATTAATAATGTTTTCACCGTCAAACCAAAAACACGTGCCACGCCATATTTTGAAACTGACTTAATTAGGCCAAACATATTATATTACTATAAAAATTTGCAGTATCTTTTTAAGCACACAATTGAAGACATTTGAAATAAAAAATCTTAAAATAATTAAAATTTAAACAATTCAATAATTTGTTCTAACACATACTCCGGTGTAAAACAGAGTACAGATTTGTTTTTAATATGCCACATTACAAAAGAAGTGCTTCATACAATAGTTTAATAATTATTCATGCTAAAATCATTGATAATTTATTTAATGAACTAAAAAAACTAAATTGTCCATTGTTTTGGCCGAAACACTATGACACTTTAACATTATAAACTGTTAAATTCGACATTCGATTGGGTTATAATAAAAACAATTGTTTAAAACAGCTTTGTATGATTAGCTCTTTTGTAAATATGAAAGAAATAGTATTAGTTTTTGGAAGTTCTAGGATTAGACTTTATGAATGTTTTTAATGAAGTAAAGTTCATAAAAATATACATGCCAACCTTAAGTAGTGAATTTGAACTATGAATTTCTCCCCCTACCCCGCTTGTTCCTGTGCACGTCTAATTAACCCGCCAAAAATATTCACAGCGATACTTCAGAGACGAGAGGGTAGGGGTTGGGAAATATGTTGTTTTGGGAAGGACGTGAGAATAAATAATACTTGCTAAATGAAAATTTCAGGAACCAACCAAGTTAACATTTTCACGAGTTACGACTCGAGAATAACTGATATTTCTCTAGATTTTCTTCGGATATATGAATATTGAAAGCACCATAATATTAAAATAAATTGAACGATTCTACGAAATTTTGTTATTACGAAAAGTATAACACAAGTCAATAAGTTTATTATTTTCGTTTCTTGTTTTTTGAAACTTGTAATGTAGGAATAAGTAAATAGATTTGTTTGTGAGGAAATTATTATTTTTCATAGAATTTTACGTAATATCAAAATGGAATGATTGAATTAGAAAAATAAATAAATATACTTATTATTATTATCATTATTATTATTATTATTGCTTTTATTATTTTTATTTAGACTAACAATAGTAAAACTGTATTCCCATGAGTAAAATACTCATTATGGGACAAAATGATAATTAACATGTTTAATAATCACATACAGATACACACAAATTGTAATACTTTCAGGAAATATCAAAACACAGACTATGAAACTTAGACATCTTACAATATTTACAAAGTTACAACATTTTAGGAAATATTGAAACACAGACATAGAAATTAAAACATCTTACAAAATTTACAGAAATACAGAAACATTTAGGAAATATCAGACACATACATAAAAACCAAAACATCTTACACATTTTATGGAATTACAAAAACATTCAGATAATATTATTATTATTACAGGGCGAGCCGATGTAAATAGTATAGCTATTATATTGATTCTCATGACATATAATAGGTAGCTAATCTATCGCCATTTAATTGACACGTACATTTTACACCAGACCAAAGAAAATGTAAAAATCACACTGTCGTCACCGGAAATCGAACCTAGGATCTTCGGTGTCACTATATACATATAACTCTGTTAAATGTATACGTACAGAAGCGTACTCAGGATTTGTGAATTCTTTTCAATAATGGAGCATATCCCTAAAGACTTCTAAACCTCTTCCAGAATCAACACCTAATTTCGCTTTTTAATGTTTTTTACTCAGAATCATTCCGTCTGCCGGGTTTCGGGAAACACTGCTCGGCTGACTAAAGCACAGACACAAAAAGTCTGCCAAAAAATCGTGTTGATATTCAACTCATTCAAATGAGAAAAAATATCACCTGGAGGGTGAAGCCCGATGGGGGTAGTTTTCAGCAGACTGAGGGTGTCTAAAGAGCGGGGCTGTGATGAAATGTTTTGGGAATTATTATTCGCGAGTTTGAAAGGCCGAAAAAATAATTACTTACCCTAAGAAAATATTCTACCGGCTTTTGGGTATGTAAAATAATGGGTTCTACTTTTTATGGTAAACGGTAAATGTATTATATATTTTGTGAATGAATAAGCTATAACCATAAGCATTTATTTGTATACTTGAAAATATAATTTTAATACAAAACAATTAATCTAAGTGGCTCTGAAGATCTATGATTTTATCGATGCTAAGAATAATACTTGACTTTATTTGCTGAGCTCGTACATTTTCAGAATCATTTTTATGACTATTCAAATATAATTCTGCCGTGAGATAGAACACATCATTTCAAAAAAGTGCCATCAATCTCAGGACAGCTCTTGGCAACTCACTTCGGTCCGCTTCATTGCGGATGAGACAATCCACTCTCAGGCCTTAATTCCTTTGGTTAACTATTCTCATTCGAAAATAATAAATTCCTATTTATCGACAAGCATCAATTAATAAGAAATAAAAATAATATCAAAAAAACACTTCAGTATTTTAGTCCTAAAATTACCACATTCAACCAAAAGAAAACTTATATTTTCTGATACACGTATCTTTGGTATATCCGTGTCTCGTGAAATCACTGTCGACCAAAGTTTTCAAGATTGTAGCAGACTTTATCTTCAGGGCAGCTGATATCTTTAACCGACTTTGCAAGTGTCACGAGCTACAATTATGTATAAAATCCCATAAAATTCAGTACATCCATATATTTCTGTTATTAGAAAGCGTATTTTACTAAATGGTAATCATGTCAATCTGAATTTGAAAAAAAAAAGTGGTCATTTGACATTTCATGGTAGAAGTTCATGGTAAATTTGTTAACGAAAAAAAAATTAACGTATATATTTTGTTAAATTCCACTTATGTTTTTGTTTTCGACTGGTTTCATCAGCTCGCTGTCATAGTCTGGACAGAACATGAAACCGGCTTGCGAAACTGGTCGAAGACAAAAACAATTGTTTAATTTATAATAAATAATTACACATTTTATATAAACAAAAATATAAACAAAAAAACATTTTGCATTTTGAAAAAAAAAATCAGTTATTATTATAAATTCATTGTTTTTCGATTGAACAAAATATTTAAAAGGGATAAATAATAATGATAGTGGAATAAAAAAAATTGTTATATAAAATTATGGGATCATCTACGCCGAAAGATTGCATCGAATTTTTTTTTAAATTACGCTCGTTCAGGTGGAAATAATCACCAAAGTTATTATTTAAGTTGTCGCAAATCCGGTACAATACCGCGCTCTGAACGTAGTTAGTGCGAAAATCAAGAAGGTTGAAAAATTGTCTCGCGGTGTGTCTTGTGCGAATTATATGAGTATTGTGTGTCAATTTGCAAAATAATATAATGATTTTATTGTTGGTACATAAATAAAGCATCTTATGTGCAATACTAATAAGTAACAATAACATATTAAATTAGACATATCAGTTAGAATTGCACACCAAGTTCATTATAGTAGCAGTAGAATTGTCATCCACCACCCTTCAGTGCAAATATCCATCAGACAAAACGAGACATTAGTGTAAGATATAGAAACAGTTATTAAAAAAATAAGATCATAGGGTTAACAAAGGGTGCCTAGCTAGAGTTATTTATTTTATTATAAAATAGCTCTAATGAAATACGAGTATAAGTTTGTAAAAATACGTAGATATTATTTGTAAAAATACGTAGATATTATAGGCTCGCGTAATGTTAACTCGCGGTTCGCGTAATGTTAACTTGACTGTTCGATTTGATTTCAAATTGGAGTCAGTAAGTAAGCACTCAGAGGAAAAAGCGATTTCGGAAGTGACATTCGATTCTCTTAAATCCTCTTATGCAGTTGAGCTTAAATTGCGGCCCGCGCCCGGCTCGGGAGCGTGCGAGCTCTTGACATTAGCGTCAAAATATGTGCGGAGAAGGCACTAAACGCTAACCACGGCTGCCGACATTTGAGAAAATGGCGCTAAGAAGAACACGAAACGTACCTCATTTACGTAATTCTAAAATAAATATGCACCTTTATGAATCGCAGCGGAGTTTCCTATTATCCGCCAGATCTTACGACGCCATTTTTGGACCAAATATCCCCGCAATTTATCTCGTAAAATTTCGGTCCATAGAGCAATGAAAATTTTATGTCACGCATTGGTTTAGAGGTGGCAATAAAACTGTTTATCAGAATTGGCGGTTTTTGTCTCGCTGTATGGGCAGGTAATCTCGAGTAATTTATGATTGATATCAAGGATTTACGGCCTTTATTTCGTTTGTTTCTCTCAGGATATCCAAGGAAGGGCCACTTACCTGTTTTATTTACTTATTTATCGTATTCAATACATTCTCTTGATTAAACTTTAATGTCGCGTTGTTACTACGCCTATTTAATTATAATTTTGTTACGGCATACTTACTTGAATATTTTACGAGGACAATAAAACATTTAACCCTTTTTTGTATAACTCCTATTGACTTTATTGCTAACCGTGGAATTTAAGTATTTTATGCGTATCTAAATTCGCCGAACAGCTGCAATAAATTTATTATTAAAACATTTATTTTATTACATTTTTTTGTAATACAAATCTGAATGGTTTGAAGATTATGAAGCAAAAACTAAATAATCATAAATGTTTAAATATCTTTCATCGAACTACATTTAAATAGAGAAACTCAAACAACACATTTGAATATGTTTTTGTTGACCGAGGAAAACGTGGCACTATCAAATCAATCTAATATTAAACAGGTCGGAGAATTCGACGTGCTTCCATGCCACTATGTATGAATGTTGGCGGTTCATTATTTCTGCCTACTCCTTCAAAGATACGGCATGATGGTTAGTTAGCTAGTTAGTTGAATGGAAATTTAATAAATTTGTAAATAAAAAAAAAAGTAAAAAGAGTATTTGTTATATATTTTTTTTTGTGTACTTTGTATACACAACACAAACTTTTTAAACAAATTCAAATTAAATATCAAACATGTTTCAGACAACCCGGTCCTTCCTTAGTGATATTATAAAGATATTTAAAATATTATACAATTGTTTACAAATTTGATCACTTTTGACAGATGTTATAAAGATTTATTTTGGATAGATAGATGAAATAGTATTTATTGTTTAAACGAATAATGGTGTAAATCTCCATATCGAATAATTATGTAATATGAATGAAAACGTCTGTTTTCTAGAACTTTTACTATTATATGTAAATGACATGTTTCGCTTGGCTAAGGCATTATCAAAAATATACCATACTCCGTTATAATCGTGTATTTGACTCCAACGGTGTTCATTCCGTTATTTACTTGATATGTTATATTACTCCAAATTCAAATTCAAGCAAACAAAAGAACAAAATAACGTTCCATTACACACAATAATTATGTTTTGCCATTTTACCTTCTGTATTAGGGCGAATGGCTTGATTTTTTTTTCAATTGAGATCAAAAACCCGCGTGCATATTGAACGAAATATTAATATTGGAACAACCGAAAAGGGCTGGAGGTTCTGTAAGTGTTTCATCTTGCGTTTACATGTAAATCGTATTTCAAAGTCATATTCGAAAATTAAACGATTTCTAGGGGCTTAAGTGCCCCTTTGCCGAGGGGAATAACTACCCCCTGGGTTGAATATTTGTTTTCTTTCCCCAGAGTCAATGCACTATAATTCGATTCTATATTTCAAATTTGAGAATGTCAATATTGCGCTGAGTGGATGTCAGGTTGAGAGATTATCAATGAAGACCAGTGTATCTTAAACAAGAATAATCGAATTGGAAACACACTGATTGAAAATAATATCACAAGAATAATACATTTAAAACAAAACTTATTCGTAAAACTATAAACTTACTAAATTTATTCATATAATTCTCAGTATTGTGTTTTAAAACTTGTTTACTTCTTCTTCTTCTTCTCCTTTAGACCCTTGATTTGTTCTTGTTGTAACGCTGGAAATTGACTCCCAGCTATCCCTCTATCTTTTTTATGATCATCCGGGTGGACGGTATTCAACAGGAATCTGATGCATCTCAACGTTTGGGATTCTGGAGGGATCCATCGTCTTTATGTGTGCATGTCAGTGTCTTCTGAATTGTCTGTCCCATCTGACAATATCTCTTATCTTGCAGATTTCGGCAGATTTTTGCAGACGGATAGTTGTGTTCCTCACCAAAAGAGTCTAGCCTGTCTCGGGGTCAGCATCTTTGCCACTCGCACCTTAACCTTCTTTCTTGTGATATCCGCTCTGGTCTTAATGCTATATAACAACTCGAATAAAATATTTTATTCAAATGAAAGCGTCTGTTTTCTAGAAATTTTATAATAATTTATTTGAATGACATGTTTCGCTTGTCTTAGGTATTATCAAATATTAAATCATATGTCAATATCGGTTTTACGCAGGTTTTATATATTTTGACCTTACTGCCAGTTCTCATATATTTATTTTTCCACATGATATCTTTAAGGCAACCTGATACCGTCGAAGCTTTTGCTTTATAAAATTAAATGAAATGCGTAAACATAATCTAATAAATTGAAGTCAACAACAGTCCGGGCCACACAAATCACGCCCCCGCATAAACTAACAACCCACCAAATCACCTTCCAACAATGTTCCCATCAGACGTAAGAGGAATAGCCCCATGAGCTGAACCTCTGTAAGCCAGAAGATCCAAGTCCAAGTCCATATACTATATAAATCGGTTCATATCACTATGTTAGCGCGACGCGTTTATGTAATTCAAAGAAAAAATATATTTTTTGATGATGAATAATTTTAAGTACAAAATGCAAACAATTGAATAAAAGTTTGTGTTTACTGATTAAAGGCTATATTTTCCAAAGTGTCTATATATATATATATATATATATATATATATATATATATATATATATATATATATATATATATATATATATATATATATATATATATATATATATATATATATATATATATATATATATATATATATATATATATATATATATATATATATATATATATATATATATATATATATATATATGTATATATATATATATATATATATATATATATATATATATGTAATGTAATAACTTTTATAATTATTATATCATCATAATTTTCTTAGCTTTATTATTTCGAAGCTTTATTATATTTTATGGGAATGTTATGTTTTGCGTTGCTCTTTTTTCCCCAATGAATTTTTATTACTAACTAACTAACTAACCATCACGCCGTCTCTACAAAAGGGTAGGCAGAAAGAATGGACTGCCACACTTTAACCGATGCGGCACTCCATCCTTCTCTTTTCGCCCCCGTGGGAGACGCGGTGTGATGGGTTGCGAACCTCATCGCCAACAATAGGCATCTCCCGCAAATTTTATTACTATTATTGTTTTGTTACTTTTACATCATTACAATCAAGCAAGTCACATCGACGTTGTGGAGTGGAACTTGGCGGTTGATTCATATATTGGTTACTATTTTCAACGAGGTAGCTCTACAGTTCGTTTTACCCATGATGGGGCTCTCTGTTAACACATTTCTGAATACACAAATGCGGTATTTCATTTCTCCAACATCCTTCTAGAAATAATTATTAAATAATAGTATAATAATATTTACATAAAAGTTTCCAGAAAATAAGAACGTTCCAAAAAAATTGAAAAAATTAAATATCAATTTAATCCTCTTCTTTTGGTGTCGTGTCAGGTCCCCCCAACGTTGGAAATCACTGCAACAAAGGCATCTCTATTCTGCGCCAGTTGGAACAGGTTCTGAACTCTTGCTATTCCTGTCTACCCTTTGATGTTCCCCAGCCAGTACAGCTACCTTCTTCCAACTCCCCGACGTCCCTCCATTTTACCCATTAATATCAATCGAAGGATGTGGTATTTTTCTCCCCTTAGCACATGACTCAAATATGAGACCTTTCTAATTTTCACACTCGACAACAGCTATCTATTGACTCTGGCTCTCTGTAGTACGTCTGCATTACTGACCCTATCGGCCCACAAACGTTTCCAAACGGTTCATAACATTCACTTTCAGAGTCCAGGTGTCCCAGCCTTATAGTAGAATATACCATCTATAACATTTGATCATTCTTTGTCGGAGTTTCAAGTTAAGATTATCGTTGCAAAAGAATGTTCTCATTTTATTAAATGCATCTCGTGCAACTTCAATTCTGCATTTTATTCCAATGTCAATTTAATAATCAATGAATTTAAGGCGACCGGCACTTTCGGTGTTCGTTGGGCTACTGGGTAATCGTACGGAAGAAATAAAACGGATTCTTATATTCGTTTCTGAATATGTACTTTTTAGTTTCTGTTTATATAATACAATCTATTCAATGTTTTCAGCATATGTTTAAAATGAGATTGCTTCAACTTTCACGTAAGTTATATTTCTTGTATACAATTTAAATAATAATATAGTTACTGAGGTACTTTATAAAAACCTAAGTCGGCAGGAATCTTCTTTAAAAGTAGATACTTTTAGAAATAACTCACGTATTTTATATGCCCCGGCCGCGAGATAACTTTGGAAGATTTTCTTTTGTGTTTTCTTTTCATAAGCTTATCATCTCGATAGCTTTTATCCCAGAAGCTCCGATATTGAAAGCTTAACGTCGCTTTGCTTAATTTTTGATACGAGCTTAACTTGTGTGAGGCGATGGTACAGTTATCTGAATAAATTTTCAACAATAACTCGTGCCGTAATAAATCATAAGACTAATAAAAAACGCTTATTTTTAGAAACCAGTTCCTACAGAGAGCTGCAGTTAAGGGTTACAACATTAATTTAAGTAGAGGCACAAAATAAGCAAATATTTGATCAACATTCGATTTTCAAATTATATTATAATATGTATTCCATAGTGGTTAATGATTTGTAAGGCCCCTTACGTATTGGTGTTAGGTACATCAGTACACCTTTAGAGTTATAAGAATTAGAAGAAGAATAACTATACAACAGATCGTTTGAATCTAATTATTGCATACAATAAGTTTTTTAAGCCATTATATTATATTCCCATGACATTGGATAGGCAACTAATATATCGCCATTATATTGTCAAATGAATTCTACACCAGACCAAAGACAGTATGAAAATCATATTGCCATTGCCTGGAATTGAACCCGGGACCTTCGGTGTGACAGGCATAGCTTTTACCTCTCTGCCACAAAGTACGTTAAAAGTTTGTAATGTTTTATATGATATGAACGTTATTATATTTTATGGGAATGATATGTTTTGCCTTGCTAAGGTTATATCAAGACATATATTGTACATCCAGAAGTGGAGAGATCAAAGCTGAGGAAAAATAAGAAGTAGAAGAATAAGACCTCACCAAATGTAAAGGTGAAATATCTGGTGGAGTCCATTCTTTGAACATGACCGCACCAGTCCCTTTTTCGCTGTCTGCTCCGTCTAATAATATCCTCAACCTCACATATCTCTCTTATTCTGGTGTTCCTCACGCGACCCCTCAGTGTCTTGCCTGCTAAAGTTCTCAGTGTCTTCATTTCGGAAGTCCTCAAAACTTGTTTGGTCCTCACTGTGTCTGCCCTTGCTTCGACGCCATATGTTATTATTGGTCTTACGCATACTTTAATAGATTCTCATCCTACTTTTAATGGCCATGTATTTGTTTTTCCATATTGTGGATTTTAGAGCCCCAGAGATTGCAGCTGCCTTGTTTACTTGGGCTTGTATTTCTTCCCGCAGATCAGCTCCCCCCACCAGGTCTATGCCTAGATACTTGAAGGTCCTCACCTGTTCAATTGGTTGATTCCACTTTCAATTATTAAATATTTTTATAAAATAAAAATATCAAACACAACACGTTTCAGAGATGACCTCCATCCTCAGGTGTTAATGTATAACCGGATGGAGGTTACCTGTGAAACATTTTGTAATTGATATTTATGTTAAGATTTATAAAAAAAAAAAAAATTGAAGTGTAGTATTGTTTATTAAATTCCAACATCACTATAAATCCATGTGAATCGTATTCTAATGTGAATTTCTAATTGTATCCGAATCATGATATAGGTGTTTTTTTAGAGGTATACAATACATATTCTAAATGAAAAAAGAAACGCAATAAAGTAATGTTAATATCTATGATATTGGCTTTATTTATTACTGTTTCCATTATTGTTTAAATATGATTTCGGGCATATGAGCGCCACGGCTAGCTCAAATGAAGAGCAATCGTGAAGTCCAATTTTCGACAATTGTCGTATTTGTGGATGCGTATTATCCACTAGAGGGTACGTGGTGCGTAAACGTTCCATGGTCTTCCGAATAACTTGCTCGGATGGACGATTATGTCGACTGTAAAATAGAAGTGATGCACGATAAGTTTGGCGAACCGAACCACGATTTTCAAAATAAATTTGCACGATTTGCAAGCGCTATTCTGACATCAGTTTATTTATGGTAAAATGGCAAAATATATTGATTACAAATCTTTTGCCAACTGTTAAATTGATAGTCTGTAGAAACAATGTTGCTAGTTTCAAAATTAAACCTCTTAAAAAAACACTATGTGAATTATAAATACTCATAAAAAGTAATCATCTTCATAAGAAAATGTTTGACATTAAACAAAAACATTATTTATTGGACTGTACACCACGGTACAGTTTAATACAAAGTTGGTCTGTACACCGAGCGCACTTGCTGGTGAATGCATGAGGTGAAATTTGAATTTAAATAGGAAAATATTGTTTCAAAGGCATTATTACGAGAAAGTTTGCCGTGGGTAATGTTTTTACTCCTCCGGTGTATTGAAACTCAAATATAAACTTTGTAAAGTAGTGAAATTGTAGTCGACAGAAGTGAAATACGAATTAAGCACGAAATATAAAAGTGGGGAGATAATAAGAGTGAAGGGTTGCTTGCCGTCTCTTCTCTGCCTTCTGCACGTTTCTAATGGATTACATTATAAAAGCATTAACACACATGCACTCACTATATTTTCATTTGCTACCGTACCTACATATTACACAATTCACATGACTACATTATAAGTAAGATTGAAGCAATTGCTTTTTCTTCTATTTCTTCTATGTTCACCGTATCTTTATGTTATAGATGTTAAATATTTCTTTTTTTATATAATTTGTATACAACACTCACATTTATTAAAAAAATTAAATATCTAACATGTTTCGGCCTAACCAGCCCTTCATCAGTGATATCATTTAAAATATTATGAAATTTGTATTTTTCTTTTTTACATACTTTGTTTACAATACTAACTTTAAAAAAATCAAATTAAATAACAGACATGTTTTGGACAAACCGGTTCTTCCTCAGTGAAAATATAAAGTATTATAAAATTATTACAAATATGATCAGTTTTGACAGATGTTATGTCAAAAAATCTTTCAAAACTGATCATATTTGTAAATATATAAAGTGTTAGAAAGAATTGTTTTTTTTTAATTTAAAATTTAATCTACATATTAAAACGCATACTTACTTTTCAAAATACGTTTCATTTCCATAGCCAATATATTGCCGAGTTATGTGTATTATTATTTTATTATTTATTATAATATTGATGATTGTGATCATGATAATACCATTAGATACATTAAAAAAGTGAAAACTTTTGATTTTTAGGTAATTTGTTTCTTCCAGTACAAAATTAATTTTAAGTGAAGACATTATAATTATTTTGTTAAAAAGCTCTTTGCATCATTACAGTGAGAGCCAGATCGATGTAAAGGGTGAAAAAAAGACCATCAAAGAAAATATACATAATATAACCATGGAAATATAATTATGACAGTTATCACATTATCACAATGAAGATATTTACAAATTCGGTACAAATGCATCCAAAGAGGTTAATCTCCTGCTTTCTGTCCGATCGCCTTTTCAGCGTCAAAATCAACAAGGTCAAATCCCTTGTACACCCTATCAGAGCAGGAGTTCCCCAAGGCTCAGTAATGGCTCCTACTCTGTTCAACATCTACTGCAGTGATATCCCTCTTCCCCGAGATCAGAACACCCACATTGCCCAATTCGCTGACGATACGGGCATCATCTCCAGTGCTAAAAGGCCGCTTCTCGCAACCCGCAGGGTGCAAAAACAGGCCGATGTGCTAGAGATGTGGTGCAGAAACTGCGCATTACCATCAACACGAGTAAAAGCGCAGCGACCCTTTTCAGTAAAAGACACATTCCTCCAAACATTCCCAACATAAAAATGTTCGACCAAGACGTTCCTTGGACCAAAACAATCAAATACATTGGGGTTACCTTGGATTCTAAGCTGACATGGAGGCCACACATTACAAATAAAGTCAAAGCCGCGTCAAAAGCAATCTCAGCCCTCTACCCAATGTTAGCTAGAAACAGTAAACTTAGCATCGACAATAAACTCCTGATATATAATACAAAATGGTTATAAGGCCGATCTTCACTTATGCAGCTCTAATCTGGGGCTATGCAGCTTCGAGTCACATACAAAAACTCCAAAATCCGCAAAATAAGGCTATCCGTTTATCGCTTGGTGCGCCTTCATGGACCAGGATTACACAACTGCACCTAGAATCGAGAATCCCGATGATAGATGAATTCATTCTGAAACTTGCCGAACGTTTTTACAAAGGACTCCCTTCACATCCCAACTCCACAATAAAAGACCTCTCAAATTACGACCCAAACACTTCCAGCCGCCACAAGCGTCCAAAATCGATTCTCCTTCAGAGGAACACTACGGGCCACACAAATCATGCCCCCGAATAAACTAACAACCCACCAAATCACCTTCCAACAATGTTCCCATCAGACGTAAGAGGAATAGCCACATGAGCTGAACCTCTGTAAGCCAGAAGATCCAAGTCCAAGTCCAAGGTTTATCTCCTTTGTAATAGGATTAGTAAAAAAACGTATTTAAACATTATTAACTATTTATTGTCTCTTGAACAGATATATACTCCACAACTTTATACAAATAAAAACGTTTGTTTTCCCGAAGTTTTATGATAATGTTTGAGAATTCAAAGTTTTGCCTTTCGAAGGCATCATTATTTTAATACAAATATCATTTCTTTAGGAAGGCGAAACATGAAATTTCCATAGTTCAAAAATATATATTTGGAAAACGTTAGACTTTTTCATTTGTATTAATAGTTGACAATTATAATTGAAATAAATTGATGTTATTTTGAAGAATGCCATTGTTTTCTAATAAAATTATCAAGTTTATTTATATTTTAACCATTACATTTTGATTTCAATTCTAAACGATCAAACAAAAAATATCCAGATTTTTTGAAAGAAAACATCTTAATAAAAAAACATACTAAGTCATTTTGGCTTTCAAACGAATGAATAATGACAAAAAATAAAACAGTAAACAATTTTCTATCCTTGTTATGAAATTATATGTAAACATAGAATTTGAAAGTAAACAGTTCAAACGGAATGGATAAAAGAAGGCGAGGGGGATTGTTAGACTGTTAAAAAATATTGTACAATTTTCAAAAAAATATATATTAAGCAATGTTTTCGTATTTCAAAAGCAAAAAATAAAATTACCTCCAGCAAAAAAACTAAGTAATTTGATTAAATTTAAAAAATACGGTACAACGGTTAAATAAAAATTGTTCATCATTTCATACAATTTAACAAGTGGATTGTATCCTGCTACGAAGAAATATTTTTCATTTTCGAGCAATAAACTTATTTTTTTGCAAGTGTTTTATAGAAAAACATGTTAAGCCCGCGAGTTGGTAAACTAAGTTTATTAGTTTCCTCGACGTTGACTATCATCCGTACGAGATATCTCTGTTCCTGGTAGCTCAAAACAGCTTCCCGACGCTCCTCAAGTATCCAGTCCCCTGTGTTGTGGAGCCAGGAGATTCACGTCCTGCCAACATCTCAACAACGCTGCATTTTTTCAATAATGGTTCTTCTTGTTTCTTCGATTCCTCATTACTGAAGGTTGTGTATTCGATTGGGCCGAGATAACCAAACCGCAGAGCTAAAAATAATATTGGACTAAGCTGGGCAGCTTTCGGAAACATGGGTTACATCTTTAAAAACCGGAAAATACCGATCAACTTGAAACGAAAAGTCTTCGAAGCATGCGTTCTGTCAGTTGGTACTTATGGTCTTGAAACTGTAAAATTGTCCAAACAAAGTCCCGAAAATCTACGAGTGACCCAAAGAGCCATGGAAAGAGCTATGTTAGGAATAAGCTGAAGAGACAGAGTCAGAAACGATACGGTGAGAGAAAAACAAAGAAGCGAATGGAGGAGGCCTTTGTCTAGGAGTAGACGGGAATTGGCTGAGGAAGAAGAAGAATAAGAGTTCTAACTCTCTGGAGAATATTTGAGGCCGCCAGATCAAGAATGTTCTAACCCCAAATTAATGGAGATAAATGCGATTGAAAATTTGACGTTTTTTCCCCATTTTTTTTTTAAAAACTATATGGGTTAGGGTCTTCTTTAGTGATAAACCTTGTTTGTTTGGTGAATGTCTTGAGAACAGTATTTTGAAATATTGGGAAATATAAAGTTTAAGGATATTTTTTGATGGTTACTCATAATAGACCACATTTGACTCCATATATTTTGATTTTTTGTCAGAGAAAAATTAGTATTTATGGCGATATCTATGTTTCCACTTGGAAATGGTGGTTAGATTGTTTTTTCTTTTAAAGTAGGCCACAAATAGGTGTGGGTTAGACCAGTAACTCAATTTTTCAAAAAATGTTGGTTAGACCACTCTTGTCTTAGTGGCCTCATTTATGTTGCTGACAATGCAATATTTTGCGATGTAACCACATTTTAAATGCCTTTAGCCTATTAATGTTGCCAACTTTTGACGTGCATGATTCAACACAACATAGTGTTGTCGCTTAATTATAGAAATAATTGAAAACATTGAATCGTAAACGCAACAATAGCTTAAATATTTTGTGTTTACCAATGCGGAAAAAAACAATTATTTTAATTTTCCAAAATAACTTAACATTCAAAACTAACTTATTATAAACGTATTTTTGGCATGTTCGCTCATTTTCCGTCATCACATTCTATCATTGTTTATATCTCCAAATCAAGAATATATTTCCTTCATTAAAGGATACTGAGATTTGAAAAATAAACTCGTCAAATAAACAGATTCATCTCAATATGAAAACATTTCTTACAATTATTTGTTTAATTTGATTCCGAAATGTTTATTTTTGTTTTGCTGTATAATATGTGAACATATCTTGTAATTAAACATTTCTTGGTTATTATTTTTTTAAGTAATTCTTAATTAGTTATTATTCATAATTCAATTAATTGGAAATATAAACAAATTACAATGCGAAAAAGAAATTTACCGATACATATAACAATTTTAATTCGATTGATCTGGTCGTGCATTTTTTTTTGTTCGTTATCAAA
This sequence comes from Lepidostoma basale, assembly GCA_022606425.2. Classification (NCBI taxonomy): domain Eukaryota; kingdom Metazoa; phylum Arthropoda; class Insecta; order Trichoptera; family Lepidostomatidae; genus Lepidostoma; species Lepidostoma basale. Next base: position 342,697 of record JAHDVF020001344.1, on the reverse strand, counting down.
TTCTTATTTTCTTTTTAATGCTGTAATTAGTACGAATAAAAACGGCTGTTTTCCAGTAGTTTTTAGTATAATTTATGGGAATATCCAAGGGGATATCAAATGTGATTCACATAAACTATTTATTGTTTCTTTTCTATTAAATCATTTAAATAAATGAAAACGTCTGTCTTCTATGCACATGACAAACCCGCACTTGATTCTCGCCACATTTATTATTGCCTCAAAAACTTAAGAAAGAAAACTCCTAGAAGACAGACGTTTTCATTTATATTAATCGTGTAAATTATATAAACATTTCTAAAAAAACATACGTTTTCAATTGTATTAATTATTTTATTTGGAGTTTTTCATAATTGTTCAAAAAACAAAAAAAAACTTAGCAATGTAAATAAATAATTTTCTAACTGTTATTAAAGTGCTTAATTTCTCCAACCTGTTATTTTAAAAAACATAGGATATTTTTATTTACTATTAACTAATGAACATTATTTCACAAGTTGTAATTGTTAATTTCAGTAAAATAACAGTTTGCTTCATTTTTTAAAATTATGTAGAATATTTCTTACACAAAAATCTATTCAATATATAAAAATACGAAGGATTTAATACCTTTTTTATATAAATCTACATACACTAAGGTACTTATACATATATTATATTATATTAACCCATTTCCACTGATATATTTTCACCTTCTATTTTTTTATTTGCACGTGTAACACGTGTACATTTTTGGTTATCGTATTCTGTTTGAAATATTTTTGGTTTATTTATGTTGTTCTCCCAACGATACGTAAACACGTGAGAAGAAATATGAAATTCAAAGAAAAAAATACAAGTATGTAGATTGATTATAATTTATTATAATATTCATCCAAAAAAACATTTTCAACGATGAACGGAAGAAATAAATAAGTTTTTCTAGACATACCAGTGAGTACTATGTGGTATTTAAAAAAACGAGTTTTTTGCTAAACTATTCAAGTAAAATAATAAATCTATGCCTTTATTTAAATGATAAAAAGACTGCAAATTTTTAAATAATTGTTTAATTCGTTTAATCGAATACCCAGGCTTACTATCACGACCGGTTAAGGAAAAACGATAAATTGAAGTAAATTGCAGTTTCTTTTAAAACAACTACCTAAGAAACTCGATTCAAAGTTTTTCCTACTGGTGGCTATGTAAATATTCTTTCTAGCTTAAATTCAGAGGTAAGCGGCTATCAAATGTGTATTCAAAACCTTAAGGAATTACTTAAAATGAAGATAAAATAATTCTTAATTTTAAATTCTAAAAAAAAAATAACGGGACAAAGCAAAATTTAAATACTTTTATACAGGTATAAACCCGATTGGCAAATTGCGAAATGTGAGCCCTAGATGTAAAGGTTTTTACCAGAACTCGTTCAATGATACCTTGTGTTACTATATGAATTTAAATATGAACACATTTTATATACAATAAATAGATTACATTCTGAAAAATCTCTCGTATTTAAACAAAAACAACTTCTATTCATAATTACACTATTTATTTTCTGGACGTGTTTTGTCTTACTGAGATAATAATAATAATAATAATATGCTAACTTTAAAGCGCCGTTTTTGTGATGTAATCACCTCAAGGGCGCATTAAGACGTGTTTTAAATCTAAAAATCTAAATGTGACCGCTTAAAAAACGATCGGTTTAAAAGTATAGTAGAACAAAGTATAAATGTTTAAATTGGGTATGAAATATGAAATATTATATGATGAAATTAAGATACCGTAAGCTCATATAATATATATGACGTGATAACATGGTAACTATATATATATATGTTAATTTAAAGTGGCATTTACAAATATGATGAATGTATGTCGGTATATATCGGTCAAATAGACAGGTCGTGTAATATCAGATATTCTAATCAATTTTCTCAAAGTTTCAATTTGCAAAGCATTTCATTACTGTCAAGCAATTTCTGAACTCAATAAATTCATCAATTCCGATATACCTTAAGTAAAAAGGGCATGAGTTAAACATTCGGGAACAACTAGAAAATAATTATTATCAAAATATGCATAACACTAAAGTTATTACTGTAAATAATTTAACATGCAAAATGGATGAAAGAAATATTACAGACATTCAAGTAATTTGTCAACATTTTTTCATGTTATTTGTCATTATTTATTAATCATATCAGATACAAAATAATTTAAAAAATTAAATAATAAGGCATCAAATTGAAGTGTTTTAAACATAATGAACTGAATTAATTGTATCTCAATAGAGACGACGCGACGATGTAAATTATTTGGAAACAATATGGTGATCGAGGCGTTTACAGGACTTATGACCTGTCATTGGTTGGGTTAAGCGATCGCTTTATGTAATGAAACATCCCCATTCCGCCCTTCTTACGAACACCACGTCTGACAATTATTTTTGAAAGTTGTATATATGCTACCATGTTGAGAAACATTTCACATATTTTGGTTCAATCTACACTAGCGCCATCTATTGAGACTAGATGTAGAACTAACTAGGTAAATAACTAGTCATCACGCCGACTCCGTACGTGGTTGGCTGAATGTATAGACCGCCACACCGTTCCTTCCTGACGTACTTATCTCCCTATCCTTGATTAGCGACTTAGATATCTGCATCCAAAATGACATTTATACCAAAGAACGAGAACAATTCAATAAAGCCTCTATCCTTTCAGGGTTTCTGAAGAATCTGGTCTGTAAGAATAAGCACATGCGTATTGACAGTAAGGTCAGACTTTATAAGACATGCGTGTGACCTATGCTGTTAAGACCCGGGCCGGCACTGTACGAACCAAGGGTATGCTAAGAACATCTGAGATGAAGGTCCTAAGATCCATTACTGGAAAAACTCTCCGAGACATAAGAAGAAACTTGAGGAATGGAGGATATTGATCTGTGGAGTATAACTAGAAGAAGACTCTGGAGGGACCATGTAGCCAGAATGGATAGTGACAGAATCGCATATACAGCCGCTTACGAAATCCCCTCCGGACACCGTCCACCTGAAAGACCACCTCAGAGGTGGAGGAACATCTAGACCTCATCATCATAGGAAACATGATTCCCGTGTCACAGATCGTCAGATCTATTATAAAAGAAGAAGATATATTTGTACTAATATTGATTTATTTTAATAACTGAAATACTACGTTTAAATAACCATACGAGTACGTTGTAAACTATACGAGTACTGTCGGTACGTTTTAAAACTTCGAAGTCATCGAATGCTTTCACGGAAATAAATAAACTAGGTATCATACTCGATGTTTCCTCAACCACGTGAACACGAAGAGTCGGCGGTGTTGTCTCGGAGTTTTATTTATACCGGAAGTAGAAATAGGGGGGCGGAAATATTGATACTGTTTCCGGTGCACTTGGGTTGCGTTTTCTCCGATCCAACGAGCTTAGTAACTTAACTCGTGAGATGAGCTTCACTGCTGTATATTAACAAATCACCTCAGAACCGAATTCATACGGGAGAATATTTTCTAAATATAATTTTTATGTGATTTAGAAAATTAATTAATGAATCCCAAAACCTTTTTTTTTTAAATAATGTAGTAGTTCCTTGAAACTACCTTTGAACGAAACTAGACAAATTTGCGAAGCTAAATTCAGTTTTGGGGTATAAAACAATGAATGAATTATTTTCTTAGCAATCGAGATTAAGAGATTAACTAATATAAAATCGTGATTTCAATAAGATTTCTATTAGAATTTACGATCATGTTAGCGGTTTAAGAAACAAAATGCTAGATTGTTCATCTTTCAAATGACGTAAGTTCAATCCTGAGCTTAGTTTTGATCTATCTTCGATAAGGTGCTTACATAAGATGTTGTTTTTTACTTAAATAAGTTAATACTACTATAGTTTATATGATACCGTATTCAAAATAAAAAATACATAAAGGTGTTGTTTTATGTGGCACATGACAAGTAAAAACTTTTTACATTATATTCTCTATAATATTTCTCTATGAATGAATGCCCCGAAAACTTTAAAAAATATATGAGTTCTGTATTTAAATATTAACTACGATATTTTGCATATTTGAATAAGTGTAACTTTAAATAGGTATTCTTTGTTTCTTAATGTTGGTCATCGATAATGATCTCGCAATGCAAAACATCGTAATATATGTATCTCTCTTTTTAGTATCTCCCATATAATATAATGTGTAAAGTATAATTTTTATAAAATAATCGATACACTATTTATATATGATAATAATAAAAGGTTTTGTCAAAATGTCTTAAAGAGGTTTGTTTTGAGGATCATTTAAGTGAGAAGTTTAAAATTGTTGAAAAAAGATTACGAATTCTCAAATGATCATCTAAATCGTGTTGCGGAACGTAAAACCCATCAGAAATGCATTAGGAAAGGAGTAAGATTTTTGGAAAGAGCTTCGCAAGAGGCTGACAGGCGCGTGGTGTAGAAAGCTGACAGAAAGCTTCTAAAGTAAATCAAATAGAAATCGAAAACATGTTACATATGGCGGACGATAAAAGCAATCCACCCTTAACATAAGGGCGCAAGGCCGGCGACCGCTGGAATACAGAGCTTTCGAATCTGTTGGCAGTGCCAATGTTTATGGTATGCTCGTATTTTAAAACTTAATTTACAATAGTAGGCTAGATAAGATCTTGTTTCATACATACATATGTGTGTCATATATATACTACAAAGTGAATAATTCATATCAAAACTTCGTTATACTTTTTTTTATATAGTATTATCGGGATGATTTGTCAATTAAAATATTTACGACTTTTGATAATATCAGAACTTCTTAATAGTACAAAATTAGTATTATAGATTTACTTTTTTGATATTTTTATTAGTACAATGAATTGTGAACTTTATTATTTTTAACGAATAAATATTTTTGGTTATAAGGGCGGTAAAAGTGAATTTTTTTTAAAAATTAACTTAATATCTTAGTTATTTACGAAAAATAGCGTCTATATCGTAACTAAAAATGGGATGAGAATACATTCAAACTGCTGCGAGCTATGATTTGAAGCCTCCTTCAATATGTTATTTTTGTAACTCTTCATTATGAAAAACATTGACGAGGTATATCACCTATTGCAGAAAAAAAAATAGTTACGAAATATTTTATCGATATAATATTTTTATTAGGCACAGTTAATTAATACGAATGAAAACGTCGTCTTCTTGAAGATTTATTATATAATATTTTATGCTAATGACATTTGATAATGTTTTAGACAGGCGAAACATGTCATTCACATAAATTATAATTCTAAAATAAATTATGCTTCTAGAAAACAGACGTTTTCAATCACATTAATGATTTAATATGGAGTTCTACATCTGTGTTCAAGAACCAATAAATAATGCACTACTCTTCTTTCTGTGTCCTGTCAGGGCTCCCTAACGTTGACTATCACCCTTGTCATAGTGATGACATGGGGAAAAATATCCAGAGTGGTATCCCCTTGCCTTCTCTGGAGGATTTTCTGTCAGGGTTACCTTCCCTTAGCCGGGTGTATCCAGTTTTATGGCGCTGTCCTCTCTCTATCTGCTATGGCACTAAGTAATATGTGCCACATTGCTCGGGGTTCGCGGGGTCTTTAAAATACCTCTCGTGGACGCTAGAGAGTTGGACTTGATAGTAGTGTTGCTGTTTTAAATGCATAATGGCGCCTTACGACATTTTGTAGAGGCATATTTTCCAGCAAAACATACCCCATCGTAGCCCTACTACCCTTTTGAACAGGTCCTGAATTTATTTTATTTTATATATATAATTAACTTTTAAAGTGCACCGATTTGTAAAATTATTTACCTCAAGGGTGCACAAAGAAAAGACCTACGGAACAGTACAGAATTATATTATTATATATTCTTATCTCGTGACTAATATAATATTCATTATGAGTTTCAGATACAAAACGAATAATCACAACACGAATTCATCATTTTATGTTTTCTTTTTCCTCTTGTTCCTCTCTTATCGGAGGTTGGATAACATCTTGGATATTTTTCTATAATTTACTTTTTTTCGCTCGAATAAATCTAATTATATTGATTATATTTCGAGACGTTCAATATATGAAATTAGATTTTTGGAAGATCGTTTAAAGCGATAAAAACTATATTTTACTGTTTCAGACCGCAATGAAATATAAAATCTTGAAATATCGGAAATAATATTTTTGTAACCGTCAAATTAATGTTGAGTGCATCTGTGTGTGACAAAACAAGCATTCCGGATGTGTCGTCTGTTTACACTGCCATCCAATGGTGTGAAGCTCTCTGTACGGCTGCTGGAAACAGACTGAAACGCTGAAAAAATACAAACAATGCCAATGTCAAACAATGGGAATGGACCGACGAGTATCGGCAATGGTGGAGAGAATACTCATATGAAAAAGTGAAAATTTAAAATGTTAAAAAATTTCCGCCAAGTTTTACACGAACTAATACGGTTAAAAAATGCGTCATCTTTTAAGGCGTGATTTATTGATTAAACTATTTTCCCAATAAAATAGTCACTATTTTTTTCTTGATTCACATTAAACAACATAAAAAAATTTCACTTTTGCACTTTTCGCAAACTAGTTTTGGACCGTACATGGCCTTCCTCAGAATTTTAAAGGTAAAATAATATTATATCGTTATTTACATTCTAAGTGAAAGGAGCTAAAATTGTGTGTAAAGTTAGAGATAATTACTATTTAGTTAGGATTGTAGGGCAGAGGAAACATATTAATAATTGGACTTGAAGATAAGAAAGAAATGTAACGCAGATGACTGCATCATAGATACAATTCAAAAAGGATCCCTGAGATGGTTTGGATATATGGAACAAATGGATGAGAGTAGAATGGTTCAAAAGTTGTACACAATCAGCGTGAGTGAAAAAAGAAGCCTAGGAAGACCGAGGAAAACATGGCATGACCAAATTAATCAATTACTTAAAGGCGGCCACATTCGAAGTCGGAATAATCGACGTGCGTGCATGGTACGATGTATGAATATAGAGAAATCTCGAGATGTATGCCAGGACAGAGCATTGTGGCGATCCAACTTCTCTGCCTATCCCTCAGGTGAAATGGCGTGATGGTTAGTTAGTTAGTTAGTTTTTGAAGTTAAGTTTTTTTAGTTATTTTTCATAGATTTTTAATGAGTACAATTTCTAAATCATAATAGGAATTGGAACAGAAATTCGAGATGGCTGTATGCTCTTTTTTATTTTACAACTTGATAAAATGATTAATTTATATGTATGAATTACTTATTTCATTGATTTATTTACTTTTCAAACTTAACAATATGAAGTAAATATTTTTCTGTTCGTCCATCATAAGTATATTAGATTGATACATTGTAAGGAATACTTCCTCCAACAATATATTTCCTCCTCAAGATGGACAGACCGAGAGTGGAAAATCGAAGTCTCAATTTCTCTACGAGACATGCGAGCATTCCCCAGGAATAACAATTTTATTGTCCGCTGTGTTTAAATGGAATTCGAATGTTTTTATAGTATTATTTATAAAACGGTTTATTTTCTTAACAATCTTAACATATTCGTTTATTTATACATATATTTGATAATATAATAAAAGTATTAATTTTTTATTATATATAGTTGAATCGCTCTTAACACAATTACAGCGCGAGCCAAATCAAAGTAAAGGGTATAGCTATCATTATTGTTTCTCGTGAAATGTCATAGCTACTACAGCTTAGGTAGCTACTCTATCGTTACTTTATTGTCACCTGAAATATGTACCAGACCAAAGACAGTGTGGCAATCACATCGTCATCGCCGGGAATCGAACCCGGGACCTTCGGAGTGGCAATCAAAGCACTTATCACTCGGCCACGAAGTTCATCAACTATATCGAAGTACAAAAATAATAATGTTTTTGTTTAATAATGAAATAAAACGATGTTTTTTTATAACAACTTCCACATTTTATTACTAACTAACTAACAAACTAACTAACCATCACGCCGTCTCCCCGAAAGGGTAGGCAGAAAGAATGGACTGTCACATTTTAACCGATGCGGCACTCCATCCTTCTCTTTTCGCCCCGCGGGAGACGCGGTGTGATGGGTTGCGAACCTCATCGCCACCAATAGGCATCTCCACGTATCCACTTTTTTTAATTGGCAGTATTTAGGCACTTAAAACCAACCAACACCAGCAAGAACTTTAAAAGAATATTGAAGAACTTATTCAAATTGTCATTGGAACAAATGAAAAAATATATATAAACGAAAAAACTTGTATAATTTTGACATCAAAACAGTACAAACGTATTACGTCTCACCATTAACTATTATAAAGTGCGGCAACAATCAAATTGACCAAAACAATTCACTTATACACGTAATTTCTCTAAATTCACGGGAGCACCACATGAACCAAACCAAATTTTCAAAATCAGAATTATTATTTTATTTTATTACTATTTGTACATAAATGTGGAAGTTGTTATAAAAAACCTCGTTTTTAAAAAAATATTATTTAAAATGAACTTCGATCAAGAGATTTCAGTTAAATTATTTGATTATCTTAAAAATTTCAAAGGTTGGTCATGTTAAAAGTCGGAGGAGTCGACGTGCGTGTATGACTCGTTGTATGAATGTGGAGGAATCTAGAGAGGTTCGCCAGGATATAGTAGTGTGGCGGTTCATTATCTCTGCCTACCTCTGCGGAGAAACGGCGTGATGTTTTGTTTGTTTGTTTTCGTTGTTTCTTGAACAATGATGCTAAACTCGCCAAAAATTGTGATACCATAACATCGTTTGAATTTTAACAGTTAAAATAAATTGTGACACGTATAACAATGTGTTTTAAAATTAAAACATTTAAGAAATACTCGTATTAAACAATAATTATAAGTTTTAACTTTTAAATAGTAAAATATACAAATGTTGTTTTTTGAAGATGGAACCACGTGAATTAGTTCAATTTAAAGTTCAGTTTAATTAAATTGTAGTATACTGCGTGGAGAAAAGTACCACCTTCTCCAACTGATATTGCAGGGAAAAATTGAGGGACGCCGAGGACCAAGAAGGAGACAAATGTCCTGGCTGCGAAACGTGAGGGAGTGGACCGGCATCCGAAGTGTGGAGGGGCTGTTACGAGCGGCGCAGGACAGGGACAGGTTCGCCGAGGTGATCGTTGAAATTGTAGTAAAATATATTATAACTGCATATAACGTAATGGTCTTTATTAAAAGCTGGTTAAATATTTTTTTGGCGGTGGTGGGGAGAAGTATATCCGTTTGCAAAGGATTACGTTGACTTTGTACCGCAGGTAACCAAAATTTGGTAACAACGAATTTAACGTTGCGCTTAAACTTAACTACCCCGCGGTCGTGTGCAGTTTGTAGCCATTTCGATTCTGTAAAGGCAAAGCGGCTTTAATTGGGTGTTTACTGACCATTCCAATTTGAAGTTGCATTTCACCGCTGGCCGGTTATTATCCCAGTTAATATCCGAATAAGTCGCCCGGGGCGGCCCTAGGAGGGGCGCTTACGTACAATAGAGCAGAAAATTCACAGCGCCATTCTCTTTGATCCGGGCCTGGCGCTCGCAAAGGATTTAGCGGTGAGCGCTGTACTCGATTATTTGATTGAATGTGTATAAATCACATGTTAGGGAATTTAGTTAATATTGTGAATTATTATCATGCATGGATTACATTTGTGATGTGTAGACGGGGTATAAAAATGATGAAATGAACAGTTTTATAATATCATCCTTCCATATTCTTTGAAAAATACTATCCACCTAGGTAATTTATGATAGAGTTTCAAATGTAAATAAACGAAGAGATTTTTATTTTCCTTTATTGGTTTCAATTACAATATTTGATCCTTGCTGGTGTTTCAATCAAGGATATTTTTGCTAATTATTATAAAATTTCTAATTCAGTCAAGCTCTGGCGTCCATGGGCTATGTTCCAACATTCGCCTTACAGCTGAGGAAACCATCGAATACCTTAACCGAAACGTTTGGGGTATTACTATGTAAAATGTTTATTATATAAGAACAATTGTGTTCACTTAATGTAGCTTAAAACTATGAGGATATGAGATTCAATACATCCACGAAGAGAATGCAGTCCGAATGAAAGTATTATGAACAAAATAAGGAAAGGGTCATTAAGATACATAGTTTTGTCACATGGAAATAATGATTAAAGAAAGAATGATAAGAATCTGTTAAATTAAATAATTTTGTTTTATATATCACTATTTAATTTTTTTTTCGCGACAGCTGTTTCGTCAACCTATGTTGAAATCAACAGGTGTTACAATAATATATCAAATGTAACACCTGATGACGTCATCATAGGTTGACGAAACAGCTGTCGCGTAAAATGAAATACCATTGTGATACATAAAACAAAGTTGTTTAATTTATCAGTTTAAAATGTTAAGGTATCATAGAGTTTCGGCCAAAACAATGGACTATTAATTGATAAGAAAGAATACGTAAACGATGTAAATGGAATAAGAAATAGTAGAAGATCGAAGAAAACGTGCCACGATAAAATCTATTGGAAAAATCGACGTGTGTGCATGACACGACGTATGAATATTTAAGAAGCGAGAGTCAGAAAAATAACAATGTTGGCATCTATTATTTTTACCTACACTTTTAGGGAGCCGGCGTGTATGGTTAGTTATTTATAATAGTAAGTTACTTTTTATCCACCTTGGATTTACTCATATTCTTTGTCAGTTTTTACACTAAATATTGAAAAAAATACTATAAATAGTACAGAGTAGAAATATCGGGTATTAATATTCGAACATCAGAAATGCTTTATATGTTGTAATAATGCAGTTAATTACAAACCAGAAATACATTGCATAACCATTTCAGAGCACGCGAAATCAATTGACACTGCCAACATCGTTTGTAATATCTAGCTCCTGGGCTAAATGCGATTGAGGCTTTGTGTACTCCGAAAACTAGCCCTGAATATGATTGAATTGACGCCTTTCAACCCCTTTTGCCGTTGGCCAACGGTTTATAACAATAGGGTCGGTCAGGTGAGGGGGCGGGGTGGCCGCCGGGAGGGGAGGGGTGCGGTTTTGAAAATGGAACCCAATATGAAGTCTGGAGTGTTCGATTGGTGTACACGGGTTTAATTAACCCTACCCTAGTACCTGCCTTTTAACTTTTATTGCAGTCTGCGGTTTGCGTATATTAATGAAAATAATTTTCATTTCATTATTGAATTCCAAAGTCAATTATTTTTATTTAAGAAGGGGTAGGCAGAAAGAATGGAACTGGAAAAAGAAGGATGAAAGTAGAATAAGTGCAGTAGAAATGAGATCTCTTAGACGAATGTGTATGATAGAGCGTCGAATGAAAATATAAGAAGTGAATGCGGTGCGAATGATGGTGTTATGAAAAAAATAATGAAAGGATCATTAAGATGGTTTGGACATATGGAAAGAATGAATTAAGAAAGAATAGTAAAAAAAATATTTGTTAACGATGTAAATGGAACCAGAAATAAAGGAAGACCGAGGAAAACGTGGCAAGATCAAATAAATTAAATATTGAATGTCGGCCATGTGAGGAGTCAGAGAAATCGACGCGCGTGCATGACATGCATGTTTGATCGGGAAGACGACAAGAGTTATTCAAAATAACAATTAATTTAACATACTTTCAGGTTTACGATAAAGTCACTGTTTTTTATTTTTAACTAACTAACTAACTAACCATCATGCCATCTCCCTGAATAGGTAGGCAGAAAGAATTGATTGACATACTTTAACCGATGTTCACTCCATCGTTCTTTTATTTTTATTTTTTATTTATTCGATTTAATTTGGGAATATCGTGAGAGGTGACTCATTTTTGATGACCCCCTATTTATGAAATAAGTGGCTCTTTTGAACATTATTTGTGTTTAGTGAACAATTATAGTGAGATTTAGTAAAAAATTTATACATATATTTAAAATAAAATATGTATGACTGAAGAAGGACCGGTTGTCCGAAACACGACTCATATGTAATTTTTTTTAAAGTTAGTGTTGTATATACAGAGTATATAAAAAAGAAGAAGACAAATATATCTTTTCGTATATTTTACTCTATTTATAAAGAAATGTTATTGTGCTACGAGAGAAAAATGTCATGTAAACAATTTTATTATTTTGTATGGACTAATAGAAAATCATAAAATCTGCACTAAATGCAAAATATTGATTTATCGTTATAAGAGGAAAGTATTGAAGAATTATTAGTGTTTTTAACTATCCAATAAAACTTTCTTCCAACCAGTCTTAGTTCAATAAACTAATAAATGGGTGCTTTCTACAGAGGAAATGATGTGCTTTTTACTATGCACAAGGGTTATAATCTTCAACACGGAGTATGAAGCTCACTTTTACGTCTGATACAAGATATCTACAACTTGGAGGTAAAATACAACAACTTCACATTTTGGGTAACTTAGTATTTTTTTAAATGGAATTCAGCGGACAAAATATGGCACTTATTATTTACCATTAACCTTATTTTGGCGTTGTAAGGTTATTTTGAAAATACAGAAAACATACTTTGTCTTTTTCATTATTTTAAAAAATTTCATTATTTAATAATATTGTGTAAAATCTAATTGAGTTTTATATTTTGAAACACTGATATTAAACGTATCCGAATTTATTAATTCAGTTCTCTGAAAATGTCGCAACAGCTTTTTCGCCAAAAGTTGACATCATCAGGTGTTGGAAACAATCAAAATATTAAAAACCAGTTATTTATTATTTATTGTTTCTTGAACAATGATGTAAAACTTCATATTAAATAATTGATACGAATGAAAACGTAAGTTTTCTAGAAGCTTTATTATAAGAATGACATGTTTCGCCCTTCTATGACATTTTGACTTTAGACACATTAGATAATGCCTTAGAAGGGCGAAACATGTCATTCCCATATAATATATAATACTTCTTCTAGAAAACTGACGTTTTTATTCGTATTAATTAAAATAGTTTCTTGAAAAATCATATAAAACTCCACATTTATACTTAATACGAATTCAATTGTGATGATTTAACAAGTCGAACGTGTCTTCGTTCGTGTTAATTATTTAATATGAAGTTTTAAATATTAATTTTATTTAAATTTATTTCGTCCAATTCATATTTTGTTATTGCAACCGATCTGGAATTTTTATTCATAATATTTGTTTTTTTTAATTTATGTACAATGTGAATAAAATCTTATCCAAGAAATTATAAACATTTTTAATATGATTAAAATTATTTTGAAGGGTTATCGCATTTGACTTTTATAGCACAGATATGTATTGAATCGCTCGGCACTTAGTATGCAGTGAAGGCATAAAGTCATAGCCCCTGAAGGAATATTGTAGTACGGACCATTAGAATTAAGTGCAATGTACACGGAATTGTGCACTTGCATTTGATGGGATCGTTGTGCATATTGAATTCCGTGTCTTTGAAATATGTTCCACCCCCGGGCATACAGAAAATGAGATTTCATTCCGGATTCCAGAGAAAAGTTTTGTTATGTAAATCATCGGGAGATCAGGAAGATTCACAGATTTGAGTAAGTATCCCTAAGAAACTTTCAATTTGTATAATACAATTTTGAATCGTAAGAAAATATAGAAGTACGAGTTAAATTTATGTTTCTATCGGGTGCTCAACTTGATTTGCATTGTGACATTTACGAGTTACTTAGTTACTAAAATACAGATATATCAATTTGGTAATATGTCATTCCTATAAAAAAAAAAAAATCTCATAGAACAAAGAAGTTTTCATGCATATTATTTCTTAAAATGGAGTTTAAAATCAATGTTTAAGAAACAATAAAAATAATATTAAGCATCATTAATTAATCAAAGTCCCCAAGATTTCATATCTGGGTCACGTTCTACGAGGAGAAAAATATTGCCTGCTTCATCTAATTTTGAAGGGAAAAATAGAGGGCCACAGGGGGGGCAGGGAGAAGGCAGAAGAGGGAATGGACGGGAATCGGAACTATTGAGGAGCTATTCCGGAGAGCGCAGGATAGGGAAGAGTTTACCAGAGTGATCGCAAACGTCGGGGGGACCTGACAGGGTACTTTAAGAAGAAGAAGCATCATTTAAATTTTTAATTACTTGTTTTGGCATGATACTCTTACATAATTAACAGTTAAATGTGAAACACTGTAACAATTGATGTTAAAATCGATTGGAGAAACTGCTGTCGTTACAATTTCATAGAAATTACATCTATTTTTAATGCAATATTATAAAAGCAGGATTTTTCGACTTTATTATCATTAACTTAGTTTTTCTTTACCCTTTTAATTTCTTAAAATATTTTTTCTTCTACTTCTTAATGCAGGCTTAGTGGCCTGTATCTCGAGAGGGATTGGCCTCCTACAAAGTGGATTCCCAGCTGTCAATCCAATTTTTTGCTGGTCTGCCCGGGGGTCGTGTACCTCTGTTTGGTCGTGCACCGTTCGATTCCCAGCAAGGGCAGTGTGATTGTCACACTGTCATTGGTCTGGTGTAGAATTCACGTGACAGTAAAATGGCGATAAATTAGCTCACTTCACATGTCACGAGAATCACTATGATAGCTATAATACCCTTAACATCGATTTGGCTCATGCTGTCATAATGTAAAGAGCTATTCAACAAAATAATAAAAATAATAATTCAACTTGAGGGAGTTTATGTGAATTGTCAAGAAATAAGAACAGTATTTATTGTTTCTTGAACAATGATGTTAAACTCCATATTAAATAAATAATACGAATGAAAATGCCTGTTTTTTCGCCTATCTAAGGCATTATCAAATGTGTTTTTTCATTATCAAAATGGCATATCAGACGACATTTGGTAATGCCATAGACAGGAGAAACATAAGATTCACATAAAATAAAATAAAACTTCTAGAAAATAGACGTTTTCATTCGTATTAATAAAACAATAATAGCTTTGATGAAAACTATTATTTTAGTAATCAGCCTGACGATTATTAGGGTAATTGTAATAACGGCAAGGGGAGTTTTCACTGTGCTTCGCCCCGTGTGGCGTTCCAGTATCATTTCGAGAGGGCTCAAGCTCCAAATATTCAGTGGTAGCGTTAAAAACGTACTGCTGTACGGATGTGACGAAATCTCTCGCGGACCCTCCCCGGTTATTGGAAAACTTCAGGTGTTTATAAATAGGTGCCTTTGCACAATATTCAAGATCTATTGGCCCCAAACAGTGTCAAATGCCGTGGACCATGGCAGGCAAAGAGCCAATTAGAGAACAAGTCGGTAGACGCAAATGGCTGTGGATCGGTCACACTCTAAGACAGAACCCAGCCTGCATCACCCAGGGCGCACTAGACTGGTCTCCTATAGGGAAAAGAGGAAGCAAGGCAGGCCTAGAGCCACCTGGAGAAGAGGTTTAAGCAACAAGCTACACTTGGGATGATGTTAGGCATCAGGCATGCGATAGAGTCGGGTGGAGAAGGTTCGTTGAGGCTCTATGCACCACGAAGGTGTGACTAGGCAAGAAGAAGAAAAAAAAACGCCAAGAATTTAAAAGCTAATAAAAAAAAACTGTATTTGTAAATAAATAGTTTTTTTTATAAAAGATAACACGTTTAACGTAATTGATGTTCACAAAAATATTTTTAAGTTTACGGAAAATTTCTAAAGTTTCAGTTAATGCCATTAAGTCCTCAGTGAAAAGGTCTGGTGTAGAAATTTCTAAACAGTTTAACGTGTATACGAGCGTTGCAGATAATACTACTGGTCCTATAGACAATGTAGAGGCAACTATGAAACAGAATTCCGAGACATTTTCCTCATGAATATTTAACTCCACAGTAGGAAGGCCGAATTCCTCGTGCATTTTTGGCTGCAGACTCTATCGGGTGGGCTTGGCTTTGTATCCCGACGTTCTCTTTATTGTAAATATCTAGGAAAGATTTAATACTAGGATTTTACTTTTAGTTCTAGCAATTTAGATTATATTGACATGTTTACAAAATTTATTATTATTTTAACAATTATTTCAAGTTTTTTAGTTTGCAAGATTTGTTTATTCTTCTTCTCAGTCGTATTCCTCATGATTGAAGGTCGTGTCCATCCTGTAAACCATTGATCGTGGCACACTTTATGCTCCTGTCACCCGCCAGTCTCCAGGCTGCAGCTAATGAGAGACCAGTCAGATCTCTGATTTAATCTGACCAACGGCTCGGTGGTCGTCCCTGTGGTCGCCTTCCCTGTACTTTGCCCATAATTATGACCTTTTAAAGTTTAGTTCACAAGTAAACAATAATTTTAAGCATTATTAAACCATGAAAAAATGTCTGCGTCCTGACACAGGTTTACGAAAACAGGCAGAACAGGCAGTGGAACTGGCAGAATATTAAAAAATTACCTATAAATGCTGGAGAGATGAAATCCCTCAGACGTATATGTGCTGAATCGATTTTCTATTTCCCAAATTTCAAGGTTATTCAAAGGAATATTTATATAATTATCTTTCTAAAATTTCAACGCCGTTTTCTTTAAGTAACGAATGATCTTTTTCAATAAGATGTTTTACGAATTCAGAAAAGTTATTATTTTTGATATATCTTATGTCCTCTTTTATTCATAAATAAATTGAAGTCTTTAATTTCAAAATTGAAGATTAAGTATGTTTAATTTCCGGTGCACATATTTATTACGTAATAAACAATTCATAGACGATATTTCACGCGTACAAGGGCGTCCAAATACCGCATACCATAATCCATCCAAGGGTTAACTCGAATTGTTCCGCCGGACTCTTAATATACAGGCGTTATTTGCATAAGTCCCCTAAATGTAGGGAAACCAGGGCTCCAACCTCATTACGGCAATTATACCAGAATATATAATCCCGCTCGCATGCAGAGCTCAGAGTTTTACATTCTCATTTGTTATTTATGCGAGTTCCTCTATATTATTGTCTCGCATAAACTGCCAACCTTGTTCACGTATTCAGCGGCAGTATGAAAAACAAGTCACAGAGGAAGCAGAGCGCAGAATCAGGATGTATGAACTGCTTATTTAAATAAAGGAAAGTCGGTTTTTGTCTGTAAGATACCGCTCTTCTCGTGTACGCGGTGATCGCTACCTGTTATTTTTAAGCTTGTACAAATTTGTGGGAAAATCGTGTTTGTTCAAGGAAACACTAACACATTGTTAACAAAATGAACTGTTTTATGTATAAACCGTTATTGAAATATACGGAATATAGTATTATAAAGTCACGTATTGTTTCTTGAAAAATGATGATATATTCCTTATTAAATAATTAATAAGAAAACTAGAAGTTTTATTTAATATAATAGAACGCCTTGCTTACGCATTACCGTATTTCTAATCATCAATGCAAAACATGTTATTCCAATAAAATATAATTAAAGTTATACAAACACAAATTAATTATTTAAGGCAAAGATAGTGGCTTCTCGGTTATTACTACTGAAAATATAGCACCCGGCATTCCTGAAAATGGCACAAGTCGGCCAAACCTTCCACCACAATGTCAAGAGAAAAAAATGATGAAACTCCTTTTCGGGCCATCCTTATTGTGTATAAAATTAGCTTTCGATTATCACGTAGAATAAGATTATTCTTTTTAATTATTGTATAAACATTTTTTGTGTTCGGCATTTAAAAAATATATAATTATACAATTTTTTTATTACTTTTTATTTATTGTTCACAACAAGTCGTTTGAACTCAATAACTGTATACACTTCGTTTAAGCAATTAAATTGATTCTCATGACATGTGACAGATAGCTAATCTTTCGTCATTTTGTTGTCACGTGAATTCTACACCAGACCAAATACAGTGTGATATTCACACTGACATCGCCGGGAATCGACCCCGGGACCTTCGTTGTGACAGTCATAGTTTTTTCCCCACTGCCACGAATATAGTATGAGAGGGTATTTTTGTATGTTATTATAATATAAATTTGTTTAAATGAATTGACCGAAAACTTATTTCAAAACTACATTAAAATATATTCAATTTCATGGAATATTTTTTATACAAGATAAGTGCAATTTGTAAAAGAAAATCTTTGAACCAAGGTGGGAATAATTCCGTCGTAAATCTATACACATCGTTAGCTCCGTAATGAACTTAAGGTCTGCCGGGCCAATGCTTCAAGAAGTTTGTAATGTACGGGGAACGGCAGATTTGAGAAACGATAGAAAATTAATAAAAAGGTCCTATAGAAGACTTTCTAATCTGCACGGTGATTTATTTATCAGGAGTCTGAGGGTGGCTAAAATAAAGTATCCGATTTACTATGAAAATAAACTGAGGGTTTTCATTTTTTAAATTATGGTGTACACATATAAAATAAACTTTGATAAGAAGCCATTACTTGGTGGTTGGACATATTTAACACTTAATTAAACATTTTTTGTAATTGGTATAGTACAACCACTTTATTTGTGATTATGAGGGCCTACCGGTTTTGCTCTATGCGAGCTTCTTCAGGCCTTTACACATACTGTATGTGATCAGCCATGAAAAAACTTGCATAGAGCGAAACTGTAGGCCCTCATCCTCACAAATAAAGTGTTGGTATACAACCACTTTATTTGTGAGGATGAGGGCCTACTGGTTTCGCTCTATGCGAGCTTCTTAAGGGCTTTACACATACTGTATGTGATCAGCCATGAAGAAACTTGCATAGAGCGAAACTGTAGGCCCTCATCCTCACAAATAAAGTGGTTGTATACCAAGTACAAAAAGTGTTTAATTTAGTGTTACATCTACAATAACATACTAACTAACTTATTGCAGATGGCCACTAGAGTTTTTGTTTTCTTAATAGTGTCATTACCAGCTCCTCGACCCTACGCCTAATGTTCCGAGCAGTCCCTTGCGCTTAGAAATCATCCAGAACATTATCCATTATCCAATCGGCCTGTCTAGGTCTTCCAAGAGGTCTTACTCCGGTCGGTCTAGACGCGTATAGGGTCTTGATTGCTCTGGTCTCTCCAGCCCGCCATACGTGACCGATCCATGATATGCTACCGGCTCTCACGGTGCTTGATATGATGGTACTGCTAAGAAATCAAATAACGTAATATAAAATATTACACATGACTAATAGAAACATGACTGCAACCTGCCGTAACGGGTGACTATTTATAAGATAAATTTAAAAAAATAATAAAGTTTATTATAATTATATTACAAAATTTTTGATAGCCTTTTTTGGGACAAAAATATTTATTTATTGTTTCTTGATCAATGATGTAAAACTCAAAATTAAATTATTAATATAAATGAAAACATCTGTTTTCTAGGAGGTTTATTCAATTTTATATGAAATTACATATTTCACCCTTCTAAAGCATGAAGACAGACGTTTTAATTTATATTAATTAAAAAATATGTTACTGTTAAAATGTAAAACACGGTATATCACAATTTGTTCGGAGTTCAAGTGTCGGGAGCTGTTTCGCCTTAACACCTGATGATGCCAATATCAGACAGCTGCCAACAGCTGTCGCGACACTCTCAGTGAATAAAAATAAATTGTGATATTATAACAGTGTTTCAAATTTTAACAGTAATAATGTTGAAGAATCATAGTGTTTCGGCCAAAACAATGAACTATTTAAAAAAATATGTGATTATTTAGACAAAATTTAATTACCTGAAAAGTACTTGTAATTATTTTGAAATAATATTTCTATGTTTATCTGAGAAGGTAAGCAGGAACAATGGACTGAGAGACACATTTATTCTGATATACCTAGAAAGCTTTGTCTAGCGGTTCATTCGTGGATGTAAACATTTTGATTATAAAATATTATTATTAAGTTTTTAAGTGTTAAGCAACAACAAAAAAATCCATTCCATCCCCAATTCTCATTGGAATATAATATAATTTGAGGATGATCCTAAGATAGAACCAATCTCCCTTTTACATGTAGCCAAGTTTTATACCCCAGACATAAAAAAAAATTGTTTGTTTAAATATATACAATGTTTTTAATAATTATACTGTCTTTCGATATTCGTTAAATAACATATAATATAATATTTGTCAGTATAAAACACGATAAATACAGTTAGGTTTTATACTCGTTCAAACAGAGTACTCGTAAATACCCTTTTTTTAGTAAGAATCAACTTGAAGAAAATTAACTTGGAATCTTAGATCATCGTGAAACGAAGCGAAATAGTTTTGAAATCGCAACACTTAGAGTCCATTAACGATAAACGAGTTGAAAAAGAAACGGCAGAGTGTCATTACATTAAACTACAAGACACCACCTTAAGTAGGTACGTAATTTTTTTAATCTAAAAGCGTTCACTAAGAGTTTCATATAAGTTTTATTTACCGCGCAGCCAAACTGCTTCAGATAAAATTAGTTTTAAAAGCCCCCTTGCACTTATGCGGTTGTGCAAAGCGGCAATGTAGAATTGGCTAAAATTATTCGTTTCGTGCTGTATTTTCATTTTTTTCTTTTTTCTTTATCATTTAATGCTGAAGGATTTTAGTAAAAACATTTTTCCGATGCAGTCGTTTCGCATTGTTTGTCGTGAGTTAACTTAAGATGTTTATTTTTCCGGTTCGCGGTTTCCACCAAGGCCGGGCTATTAGCACAGGATTTATCACTTTTTAACGCACTGAAAATTAAGGCGCATTAACTAGCAACCTAAGTGACCCACTGCACTGTACTCAGCCATGATTTACTCGATACTTACGTTATCCATAAAGTGTTCTAAACTCTGAATGCTTCTGCCTGCAAAGTAACAGATGTTAAAAATAATCATTTATATTCAATTACTTTAAAATACATAAGATTTTTTTTTATTCGTGCACTAAACAATTAATTTGTTGTAGTTTAATTAGTAACATAATTATATTATTTAAATTATATAGTATTTGATTTAATGAACAAGATTTGATGAACAAGAGTCACACACGTGGTCCACCGGGTGACGACTTTAAAATGGAAATGGGCAGGGCATGTCGCTAGAGCTGCAGACGAAAGATGGACGAAAATACGGCTGAATTGGAGACCGAGAGACACGAGAAAAAGAGTTGGAAGACCACAAATAAGGTGGAGGGATGACCTGGAACGATACGCTGGGGTGCTATGGATGCAGACTGCGCAGGAGAGATCGACATGGAGGAACGTGGAGGTGGCTTTCAAGCAAGACAAGAAGTATTTGATTTCATTTATTTATTGAAGAATGTTTACTTGAACTAGATATAGGATTTTTCTGTATATTCAAATGGCCATAATAACATGTTCGATAAACTTAGGGTATCATTTCTGTGGAATTTTGTAATAACGACATGTATGTATTCAAACTGTGTTTTCTACTTTTGAGTTTATTTTTCTCGACGTGTTTCGATGATTTTTCAGCTTCGTCACCTGGAAAATGATATTATCTTAGTTCACATGGATAAAATTTTAATAAAGATTAAAGATTACCAATAATACCAAGAAAAAAGTGAATAAAAATAGCTAAAGTGGCAATAAATATGGCTCCAACACCGAAGATCACGAGTTCAATTTTCGGCGATGAGTGTGAAAAAAAATCTCACGCTGTCTTTGATCTGCTAGAATTCTATAGACTAGGAAAGGCGATAGACAAGCTACATATGACATGTCATGATAATCAACAGCTAAAAAGTTGTGTACAGTGTTGTCTACAAAAATGTGGAAAGCAACGGCAAACTACCACATTATTATTCCAAGAACTTCAAATATGTACGATTGAAACATAAAAACGGAATATCGATCGACAGTCGATGATACCGTTGGAATTCTCTATTCATTTTTTAAATAAAATATATGGTTTATGTTGGAATCTTTCATTTTCTTTCTTTAATGAAGGTTGCATGTGGAGATTCTTGGAAGAATCCTAAGACCTCGCTGAGATTAAAATCCCTGAATGATGATGTACATAAGTATAAAGATTTTTAACATAGAATATCTATAATATTATCATCTAATGCTTATTTTTTTCTAACAACTTAAAAACTTATCTTTGAACCGCGTTATACTAAAAGCAAATACACGAGAAAATTAAGTCGCTTTAAGTAATTCCCAGCGTAAGTAAGCGGCAACAAGGATTTACTTTATTTTTGGTCCATCGAGATCTTTAGCGGACTTATGTCAAGGGTATTTTTCCTTTGTCAGAATTGTACTCCCCCGTGGCATTTCCAAGGAAACCCGCCGTATTAGAATAAAGGAAAATAAGCTTTAAGGTCAGGGTCGTATCCCGCTGCAATCACTACCCGGAGTATCGGTGCTTTATTCGCTGTAAATGTAGGTATCGATATTTCATACCCAGCGCGCAGATGGCGCTCGTGTTAAACGGCTAGCCTTGAGCGTTCTGCGCAAGGTTACTTTCTTTATGAATCTAGAATGACTCTCGTATTTTCCAACACGGTACATTCATTAATGATTCACCATTGTATGTAGTAAAAAAACAACATAAGCTGAAACGTGTAAAATGAGCATTTTTAAATAATGGACCTAAATTTTCTTAGGTTTTTTATGGGGTAACATATCCATCACGCGTGGAAAGTATGAAGCATTTAATCAATTCTACTTTGTATCAATAGAAAGATTCACTTAAGAAGCATACTCTATATATATATTTTAAATATTACTTCCGTATAGGTCTCCCGACGTTGACTATCACCCGAAAGTAAGCGTCTCCGTACCGAACAGCTCGAAACAGCTTCTCAATGCTTCTAAGCCAGTCTAGTCCCTTGATTAAGAGAGCAAGGATATTTGCCTCCTGACATTACCTCTTCGACCCTCTATTTTTCCCATAATGATCAGGTGCAGCAAATTATTTTTCAATGATATGACAGAGTTAAAAATACCTTATCTCTCATTGGAAGGTTTGATCAACCCTGTGTCTCATCCAAGGACGCGGTGATGTTATTGTTTCAATCTTCTTCTGCTTAACGGGTAAATATTTTATTAATTTGCTTTTAAGATTTAATTTAAATAAAAAAAAAACGGTAACGAATATATAATATATTATATAAAAAAATGCACTGTTGATAATTATCGATGATTAACATAATTAGGAAATTAAAAATAACTTTGTTAAATCCACTTATTATTTAAAACATATTAAAATACACCTGTGTTATTTTCAATATCAAAAGTACCTATATTACTATGGAATTCCACAGTGTAAATGCCTTAGCGTTCAATAAATCGATGATTAAGATTGAGAATATGACTATTTAAGCTTGTTTCGCCATAATAAGCTTTTTGATGAAATACTTAAAATCAATAACAAACGTCAGATAGGTTTTTGACAACGAATTTAATTGTTTTCTTTAAAATAATCGGAAATAAGACGTGAACAAAAAATGTTGGCATGAAAAGCAACACTTGCTTCATAGAATATGTGAAATGGGTTTCAAATATACCATGTAACAATTAGTAAAATAGTTAAAGAATTATTTATCACGATCAAAAGCTTTCATTTGCTCTTTGTACAGAGGAAATATTTATATTAAATGGACAACGGGTGGAAGAAAGGAAAGTCGCATATTCGAGTACAGTACGGTAATGGAATAGTGACCGGATGCATAATCAAGATTTGTCAGCTATTCTATAATAATTCGCGACCCTTCTCATCCATAAACTTTAAAAAATGAAATTTCCAGGGGTTACAAAGTTATTTAATTGATTCAATGAGATGGATTGGCCGTGACTTAATAATACAATGTTTTAAATATATGAGTTTAGCAATTTTTAAAACTTCGTCTATATTCGCCATAACTTTTGTTATAGATGTTTAATGTTTATTTTTTAAATATTCTTTGTATACAACACAAACTTAAACCAAACCAAAAATAAAAATTAAATACCAAACATGTTTCGGACACACAAGCCCTTCATCAGTGATATTATTTAAATATAAATATTAAAAAAATTCACAAATGTGGTCAGATATTAAAATGATTTATTTCGGAACATTTATGCTTTTGTTATAACAAATGCTATAAATAAATTAAAAATAATAATATATATTTCTTATCGGGGTCCAGCTATTAACTTACAACAAAGGAAATAAATCAAAGATTGGACTTGACGTTAAATTTATTTGATTATTTATAATATTTTATTTTATTTTTTTAATTTTTAATTATGTAAGTCTTGTGTACAAAAGTATATAAAAAGAAACATAAGTAATTTAAACATTTGAAATCTTAAATCGAGAATGCACGTGTATTTTTTTTTCATAATTATTCATAATTTATTTATATTTTCTAAAGAAAACTTTTGATTGGTACCGTAAAGGTGAGCAAAATTGAATAAATAACTATTTTTGTGAAATGTATACTTTACATCTGTATACGAATCCTGGATTTTCACCTGTGGGTGGTTAATTTAAATTTTTAATTGTATCTCAATAGAGACGAAGAAACAAACTGGAAACTGAATATGGATGATCAAGGTGTTTACAGGACTTATGACCTGTCATTGGTTGGGTTAAGCGCACGCTTTATGTAATTACAACATTCCCCATTCCACCATTGTTATTATGATCATGTATGATACATTTTTTGGAAGTTGTATATATACTCCAAATTCATACTTATCTTCACGTGGCAGTTCCAGTTAGCCATCTATGTAGATTTGATTGTACTAATTAATTTTTTTAATATTAATCTATACAATCCATCCACTAACGCCATCTATGAAGAATGATTGTTTAGCATTTAGCAAACTACTTTATTAACACAATGCGAAGAGGCTACCGCCTCCTATCGTACTGTTAGAAGTCGCCTGGAGTATCCACTCCTATTTTATACGCCAAATAATTGACCAGAATATTTACAAATATTTGTGAAATGTATACTTACATCTGTATACGAATCCTGGATTTTCACCTGTGGGTGGTTAATTTAAATTTTTAATTGTATCTCAATAGAGACGAAGAAACAAACTGGAAACTGAATATGGATGATCAAGGTGTTTACAGGACTTATGACCTGTCATTGGTTGGGTTAAGCGCACGCTTTATGTAATTACAACATTCCCCATTCCACCATTGTTATTATGATCATGTATGATACATTTTTGGAAGTTGTATATATACTCCAAATTCATACTTATCTTCACGTAGCAGTTCCAGTTAGCCATCTATGTAGATTTGATTGTACTAATTAATTTTTTAATATTAATCTATACAATCCATCCACTAACGCCATCTATGAAGAATGATTGTTTAGCATTTAGCAAACTACTTTATTAACACAATGCGAAGAGGCTACCGCCACGGAACTGCCACGTGAAGATAAGTATGAATTTGGAGTATATATACAACTTCCAAAAATGTATCATACATGATCATAATAACAATGGTGGAATGGGGAATGTTGTAATTACATAAAGCGTGCGCTTAACCCAACCAATGACAGGTCATAAGTCCTGTAAACACCTTGATCATCCATATTCAGTTTCCAGTTTGTTTCTTCGTCTCTGTTGAGATACAATTAAAAAATTTAAATTAACCACCCACAGGTGAAAATCCAGGATTCGTATACAGATATAAGTATACATTTCACAAATATTTGTAAATATTCTGGTCAATTATTTGGCGTATAAAATAGGAGTGGATACTCCAGGCGACTTCTAACAGTGACGATAGGAGGCGGTAGCCTCTTCGCATTGTGTTAATAAAGTAGTTTGCTAAATGCTAAACAATCATTCTTCATAGATGGCGTTAGTGGATGGATTGTATAGATTAATATTAAAAAATTAATTAGTACAATCAAATCTACATAGATGGCTAACTGGAACTGCCACGTGAAGATAAGTATGAATTTGGAGTATATATACAACTTCCAAAAATGTATCATACATGATCATAATAACAATGGTGGAATGGGGAATGTTGTAATTACATAAAGCGTGCGCTTAACCCAACCAATGACAGGTCATAAGTCCTGTAAACACCTTGATCATCCATATTCAGTTTCCAGTTTGTTTCTTCGTCTCTATTGAGATACAATTAAAAATTTAAATTAACCACCCACAGGTGAAAATCCAGGATTCGTATACAGATGTAAGTATACATTTCACAAATATTTGTAAATATTCTGGTCAATTATTTGGCGTAAAAAATAGGAGTGGATACTCCAGGCGACTTCTAACAGTGCGATAGGAGGCGGTAGCCTCTTCGCATTGTGTTAATAAAGTAGTTTGCTAAATGCTAAACAATCATTCTTCATAGATGGCGTTAGTGGATGGATTGTATAGATTAATATTAAAAAATTAATTAGTACAATCAAATCTACATAGATGGCTAACTGGAACTGCCACGTGAAGATAAGTATGAATTTGGAGTATATATACAACTTCCAAAAATGTATCATACATGATCATAATAACAATGGTGGAATGGGGAATGTTGTAATTACATAAAGCGTGCGCTTAACCCAACCAATGACAGGTCATAAGTCCTGTAAACACCTTGATCATCCATATTCAGTTTCCAGTTTGTTTCTTCGTCTCTATTGAGATACAATTAAAAATTTGAATAAATAACTGTTTATTTGAACAATCTGAATTCGATATATTTTTTAAACTTTATTGTGAACTGAACATTTTAGGATGATACAATGGGATTTGTTTTGTTCCTTTTAACTTTGTTTCACTGCCTGCTGTCCGTCCTAAAATAAAATATTATCAGTGTCTGTATGCGTATATATTAATAGATGTGTTATATTTTCCACGACCAACTCAACATAATGGTTTCCTTTCTTTGTTTACACTATATTGGATACACATTGTGAATGACGTCAGAAATGACTCGATGCAAAAACTGGAGTTGTGTAGAAGAGAGCGATAGCTAATAGCATCGGTCGTGTTATGGTCTGCTAATGGAGTTCCAAGGTTTTGGGTAAAGGCCGAGCTTGATGGAAGAAGCAATCTGATTGAATTAAGATATGGGAACTCCATGTGGCGGCAATGTGACACTGTGGTGTAATTTATTTGTTCCTAAAACGTCGTTCCATGTGAACGATATGAGTAATGTGGATTACTGGGGCTTGGAAAATTCGTTCGTGATCTGAGAGTCATTTGGTGTTTAGGTCGGTATTCATAAAATTAACTTTGCTACTGGATGCATTCGCGGAGAATATATAATTGTTCTTAATATTAAACTTATTGATCTTCCAACATATTTAATAATACTTCCTTTATTAACATAATTTGTATCATATATTGTGTATCATATATTGCCAGCGCCCTTGAGATGATTAATTCATAAAAATGGCGCTCTATAAATCATGCAATTTTATATATATTATTATTATGTATGTATGAGCTATATTTTTGTTTCACTTTGACTTGTTAGACTTTATTTAGGGTATAATATCAGAATAAGATATAGCATGTTAAACCACATCATTAAATGCGGAGTTCATTTGAAATTGAATAAACATTATAATAATCAAAAGGTCCATTGTTTTGGCCGAAACACAAAAAAACCTTAACATTTTGAACTGTTAAATTGAATAAATTTGTTTTTGTATCACAATTGTATTTTATTTTACGCGACAGCTGTTTTATCAACCTATGTTGACATCATCAGGTGTTACAATGTAATTATAAATATTTTTATAACACCTGATGATGTCAACATTGGTTAATGAAACAACTATTGCGTAATATAAAATACAATTGTGATACAAAAACAAAGTTTCAATTTAACAGTTTAAAATTATAATAATCTATTTAAAAATATATATATTTTTGTTAATGACACCTGCGCTATTTATTAATACAACAATATGATATCCGTTAAATGTTTCAAAATGTAAAATATGCATCTTGATATGAAGTGAAGTTATAATATTAAAAACGGTTATTAAATCAGATCAAAAGAACATTTAATAACAAAAAAAAAACAATTAGTAAATATACGGTTTGCTTAAAGTTATTTTATGTAAGAAGGGATTGTATAATAGATTACATTTGAAAGCTCAAACAATGAGCTTGTGAGTGTGGCGAGCTTTTATCTAAACATCGGTAATAGCACAAAGGCTTACGTGTAGGTACCGAGATGAAGGGTAGGTACGTCCTTTCAAAGGCCAAGGTTGCTGTTAGCTTTGCGGGATACTGAGCCAAGGTCCGGAGAGAGCTTTTCATATTTCTGTCATTAAAAGCTTTGGTTTATCGCATCGATAATTCATCGGGAGCTTTTATAAGCTATAATAATATGGAGAGAAGGATATTGTAATAAAATATTTAATTTAAACGTTTACCATTTTAATATTTATTAAAACTTAAGTTAAGTCGGCATTGTTATATTGAAACTCTGCTTATCTTATTATTGTATTATATAATAAGTACCTACATATGTATATATCGATTTTAATATATGAATAAAGATAAAATTTGATATCCTTTCCACACGATAGAAAAATGTAAATTTTGCAGACTATTCTTTACAGATTTTTAAATTTCTTTCACAATAATATTGTAATTTTAAGGTTTTTGGTTGAAATGTTACTAAAATCAGATGCTTTTTTAAATCTTTTTCCAAAAGCCAAAATGATGAGTTGCTAACTAAAGATTTGAGGTTATTAAAACTTAATCCTGTTTTGACAATGTTCGCTTTGAAAGAATAATGCGGTTTAAATAATATTGTTTACTAGTTATGAGTACATAATACGTCGACCTTCATGGCAGAGTGGTAAGGGGCTCTGGCTTCCATACCGAAGGTCCCGGTTTCGTATCCCGGCGATGTCACTGTAATTGTCACACTGTCTTTGGTCTGGTGTAGAATTCACGTGATAATAAAATGGCGATAGATTGGCTACCTATCACATGTAATGAGAATCAATATAATAGCTAAAATAATTTGAATATAGTAATTGGCTTCAAACGACCTGTTACATACAATGAAAAAAAAACTCAAAGCAATTATAATTTTCTTATGAGATTATAAATGGTTATTAAGTGACGTTTAAATATTAGAAGTCACAAGCTATGGTATTAGAGATATATTGATATTAAATTCAAGTTTAAAATATTCTTAGCCAAAGTTTAACCCAAATTTTTTTTTGTTTATAAATTAATACGCTGATACGAAAGAAACTATTAAGGGGAAATCTTTGAGGTCCTTTGAAGCAAAATAGATTATAGAATGGTGAGATAAAAAGTAAAATAATAAAATATTTCAATGCCAAGAAGATCAAAGATTAACAAAATAAATAGCACTGGGTTAATACAAATGATATGGGTCTGGTTTCTAGAAGTTCATTATATTTTTGGCATGACATATTTTGGGTTGATAAGGCATTATATTGTAGATAATAAATACCTTTACAAAGCCAAAAATACTGTTCTTATTAAATATCATAAAACTTCTAGACAACATACCTTTTCATTTGTATTAATTATTTAATACGGAGTTTTATATCATTACTTACGTTTAATGAGTTTTATATTATCAGACCAGTCTGTCGATGCCAGCGAGCCTGGCGAAAACGGTCGCTGTCTTAATAAAGACAAAAGTGAAAGTAGTTAAAAAACATCGTTTTATTTAATTATTATTTAAAATGAACTTCCATCAAGAGATTTCATTAAAATCATTTGATAATTTTATATCATTGTTCAAAAAACAAAAAATAAGAGCGTTTGTGAAAATGGCCGTTATTAAATGACATAATGTTATTAAGGTACTAACATGGAGCCGTATATCACGTAAAACAAAAAGCAACCCTTGATTCAATGTAAAAAGTTTTAACTGAACACAGATTTGATTAACTGTTAAGTTTAATATAAAACGCGCCTAGTACCTAAATTCTCGATTTATGAAATTACTTCGGGCTGAATTAGAATTTAGAGGTATCGTGTAAGGAATAATTCACGCTTAAACATGAACAAACAATCCCCAGGAATGTCACATTAGATAATTATAAATCTCGGGACGTAGTAGATATTTCACCCGCTACATTATACGCAGGCACACATCCCTCGTGCCATTATTCATTGTTCCTACACGATGCGGGGTAGTTATCCCAAAAGACCGGAATAAAAAAAGTATATAGAATTGAAATATGATGTTTACTACAGAGTAGACAGTTTATAGTGGAAGAGATGTTACGTTTGGGATTTCCTTCCGAGACCTTGACCGGCAGATTTCCTGGTAATAAGGTCTTTATTTTGAGATTTTTGTTAATGGTGTCTGGTTTTCGGAATCTGGGATTCGCTGAATCCTTTACCTTATATCACGGGATATGTAGTTATAGTACACACTACATTTTATTATTTTATTAACCTTATTATCATCATCAGCATCATCTCCTGGACGTAGGCCTCCTCGGCAACACGCATCCATGTCGTACCAGCGGTCTCTTCACTCTCCATCATTTATAGGAATGAGCATAAATAATGATAATTTCTGATTATTAGTATTAATATTTAGTTTGATTCCACTTGATCTTCACGTTTCGACTAGTTGCCGGAATATGATGAACTTCTACCAATATATAAAAATTAATTTTTTAATTGGCATTGAAATTTTGCATGTTAATAATAGAAATATAACTTTGAGCAATCTCGTAATTTTAGAAATTAAAAAAGCTATTAAAAATATTATATATAATCAAGTAAATTTTACTTCAAGTCCAATCTTTCATTTATTTCCTTTGTTGTAAGTAATTACCTGTAATTATATTATTTGTTTTAGATTTTTTTGTGGATATTGGACGATTGAAGTATACGCGGGAGATGCCTATTGGTGGCGATGAGGTTCGCAACCCATCACACCGCGTCTCCCGCGGGGCGAAAAGAGAAGGATGGAGTGCCGCATCCGTTAAAGTGTGACAGTCCATTCTTTCTGCCTACCCTTTCGGGGAGACGGCGTGATGGTTAGCTAGTTAGTTAGTAAGTAATTACCTGAACCCTAATAAGAACTCAAACTCATTATTTTAAATTTAAAATTGAATCACAATATTTGTTATAACAAAAGCATAAACGTTCAAAAATAAATCTTTATAACATCTGTCGGATCATGTAAACAACAACAATTTTATAATATTTTTATAATTATGTATCTTTACTGAAGTGGGACTGTTTGTCTGAAACATGTCTATATAATTTTATTTTTTTAATATAAGTGTTGTATATACAAAGTGCATAAAAAAGAAAAATATTAATAAATTATAAATATTTTGAAATTGTATATAAACTTAGCTTTACGGTAAAACTGTATAAATAATCTTAGGTGTGCTATGAGCTTTTCACAAATTTGTACTACATACTTGAAAACATTGTACATTTTTCATTATTCTTAATGACTCATTACAATCAACAAAGTTTACAATTCTACTGTTAGAAATGAAATTCTATGCTCTATTTATCCTTGAACTAAAGCAAGTAATTTGTTAAGGGTACCAAAGCACATATTTAATATATTTTAACCTTTAAATGAAACTGGTGTTTAATGTGATACATCTGATTAAATAATAACTTTCCTAGACAAAGAGGGGTGCGCTTTTGGTTTTATACATGGTGTGAGTTACCCGCGAGTCTAAGGGTGAGAAGTGCAACCTTGAGAAAATATAGAAACATAGTTCTAATATTATGTGCACAATATGTATCTAGGTCACAGTACAGGATGCTTCACTGCAAAAAAGTTATTTTAATCGGATTAAAATAAGAAATTTG
The DNA here is from genome assembly GCA_022606425.2 of Lepidostoma basale. Classification (NCBI taxonomy): domain Eukaryota; kingdom Metazoa; phylum Arthropoda; class Insecta; order Trichoptera; family Lepidostomatidae; genus Lepidostoma; species Lepidostoma basale. The sequence continues at coordinate 310,934 of JAHDVF020001344.1, read as the reverse complement.
AATTTAATTATAACAATAAAAGAGATTCGTTTTTGATGCCGGGAGGCATTACTACATTATTTTAGTGTACCTGATTATTTCATGTGAATACTCCTGCTTTTAATGTTAAGTTTTGGACATTCGTTGATGTTTAATGATGATTAATTCTTCTTCCTTGTTGTAGACCTATGTGGTTTGTTCTCCAGAGTGTTGCTCCTCCTGTGAGCTCCTCCCAGCTGCCCTTTCATCCTTTAGGAGGTCTTCCACGAGGACGAGTCCTATGAGGCTGATTATGCAACGCAATGTATGGGAGTCTAGTGGTGTCAATTTTTTTAACATGCCCGTACCTTTCCCTTTTTACTGTCTGCTCCATCTCATAATATCCTTAACCTCACATATCTCTCTTATTCTGGTATTCCTCACGCGATCATTCAGCGTCTAACCTGCTATCGTCCTCAGTGTCTTCATCTCGGAAGTCCTCAAAACTTGTTTGGTCCTTATTGTGTCTGCCCTTGCTTCGATGCCATATGTTATTTTGGTTTTACGCATGCTTTATAGATTCTCATCTTACTCTTAATGGCCATGTCTTTGTTTTTCCATATTGTTGATTTTAGAGTGCCAGAGATTGCAGCTGCCTTGTTTACTTGGGCGTTATTTTTTTCCCGCAGATCAGATCCTCCCAACAGGTCTATGCCTAGATACTTGAAGATCCTGACCTGTTCTATGGGTTGATTTTCTTTAACCAGGTGTTTTGGTGTTTTGGAAAGGTCATACATTTTCTTTTTTCTATAGAGATCGTCATGTTGTATTTCTTATAGATTATGATTATGATTCGAATATGTTTTTTTTATCAATCGAATTGGATGACCTTAAAAACATTGTTCATTAAATAATGTGTCATATTTTCTAATAAATGATAAGTTAGACACTGAGTGACTTTGCTCACCTAATAACAAACAAAATTTGCGTATTTGGGCGGAATCGATTAAACACGATGACTGTCACGGTACTTTTCAGGATTCCGGTGTAAAAAGACATTTTAACTCAACCATATTAGATTTTCAAAAGTCCGTTAACGCGTGACTGACGGCACTTGATAACCTTTTCTTTAATTTAGTGATTCCAAAAGTGGTCTATATAGACCCCCAGGGACCTAAGACAATTGTAAAAACGATTGGGGGTCCATGAGACGTAAATGGGGGTCCACAAGATGCTTCAACTAAATTCAAGCCGAATATTGTAACGCAAAACGAATATCGAAATCGTTGGCAAATAGCGCTATCGTCTTTTTTTTAAGCTCATTTGGGGAAATCGTTGGCCCCCCTTTTTTTTACCTCACTTGGCAAAGATCGGACATTCGATTTTCCTAAATTAGCTGTAAAAAAAATGTCGATAGTGAATTCAGTCTTTTTTCGGATTTGACCTGAAAAAAAATCAATTTAAGGAAAGCAGGGGGTCTACACAAAATAGAAAAAATCAGCAAGGTGTCTACGGGACAAAAATGTTTGGGAACCTATGCTTTAATTCAACCTTTGGTAGTTACATTGACTGTGATGGCAGTCACGTATGACTGCCACGGTGTGATACGTGTTTAATAGAGTATATTATATTTTTATGTAACTGTTTTATCAAATGTCAATGACATCATGTCATCGATATGATGCTTATAAATTGATGCGGAATTGTAACAGAAAATTTGCTTTAACATTCAACCTGTATATTAGCAAACACAGTTTCTCGAAGCAGAAAGAAACTTCGTCTTGGAACCATGTAAGTGGAGAAAAACCTTGGCCTTAGAAGTAATGTGCGGTATATGATATAAATATTATATATACATATTAAAGAAAAAATCAAGGGGCGACATGGAATTGGGAAGCCAACTATGTTATTTAACTCTTAGAATCCTATACACTGCATTTGCAGTGGCGAAAAAGCGTGCCCGCGGTCCTTTACACTGCAATTGCAGTGTTAGATCTGTACCTGGTTTTGTCATCATGTAACATCTCTACCAGTTAGTTTAAAACAAAAGTAAAAATGTCATTTCATCAAGTATGGTCTTGGCTTCATGTTGGCATTCACAGATTTTTCTTTATACTCAGGGTTTAATTTAAATAAATATTTTTTGTCAGATGTAAATCGTACGGGCTGAACTGGAATACTAACACAGTCACGCGCGGGCTTGAGTGTATGGCGGTACGAGTCAGATTTCAATGTTTTCGTTATCTTTAGGGTGCCCATATGTTATGGACGAGAACCGAGAGCAAGAAACTGTTTAGATTCTTCTAAATGGTAAAGTTTGTAATGTATTGCTTGAAAGGATGTGATTTGAAAATATGTGTAATCTGACAGTTTTGGTATTTATAACTACGATTGTGTTAATTTAAAAAAAAATTAAGAATTAACGTTTTGGATTTCCATTCCATCCAAGACGATTTTTTATGAATTAAAAAAATATTTTTGTTGGTTAATTTTTTTTCGATATGTTTCAAAGAATTCATTGGAAAAAATTATAAACGGTATGAAAAATTATATAATTATATCGACATGTTTCGAAGGTTATATATAGGTATAAAACCATCCAAACATGTCGAGATAAATAAAGTAAGAAGTGGAAAAATTATTGTTTTTATTTATTAAAAATTGATGACAGTGTTATTTCAATAATTTAAATTTTACCAATTGATAATGATGAGATTGAAAGATTTTTCTTAAAAAAATATATTTTTATTATTTGAAATTTCTTGGTTGAAATTGTAAAAAACGAAAAAAAACATTAAGACTAACCGGATGACATTTCTTGCGTAATATTCCCTTGACTCCTAATACAAAAAAAAATCGTTGTTCTTGGAATTTTACGTATACGAGAGTATATCACAACGCCCGCCCGAAACAAGTCCAAACACGAACAACGTGTGGTCACCTACTCGTATGTTTACACAGCGCGGCTGCGATAGTGTGTGTGTACGCGGCAATAATTTCGTAGTGTTTATTTAAAAATTCTATAATTAATTACCGAAATAGTAACATGATATTCAAAGGACTCATTATTTTAGTGAGAAGTACGTTCTCGGGTCTTGTGAAAGAATTTTTACGATAATCCATATCGTTGATTAGATATGAGTGTTTCTTTTTGTGGATGCTGCGTAATATGGTATTTTTTTAAATAAAAACACTTAAAAAAAACTTGTTTAAGTAATGAAAGTACATCTTTTATTATTTATAAAGATAGATTATAAGTTAATAGTTCATTTGTCATTTTTATTTTTTCGTTGAAAGTCTTATGTTACTCCTAATTAATGATTGTATGAGAGCGTTCGGAATGTCAAAATTTACGCCGTTCCAGGACAGTTATTGAAAATTCGCCCAGTGTCCTAAGGGTTAAACATAATAATCATAATTTTACTAAATGTTCTTAAGTTTTCTAGAGAAATAATACGCTTATTAAATTATACGTATTTGTGAAATAACGTTTTCCCTATTCTGGTTCACTTTTGTAATATTTTTAAAAATACTCCAATAGTAAAAGATAACAGACCGTTTGGTTTCAAATGCAGGTGAGGTTGGTTCCATTTCGGAAATAATTAAGAGTCTTCAATTGATAATTAGTTTTAAGATAATCAAATGTTTTTACTGAAATCTCTTGATGGAAGTTCATTTTAAATGATAAATAAATAACTACTTCAACTTTTGTCTATATTCTACAGCGACCGGTTTCGCTGTCTGTCGACCAATCTGTCGATGCCAGCAAGCCTGGCGAATTCGGTTGCTGTCGAAATAAAGAAAACAGTGGAAGTAGTGAAAAACATTGTTTAATTTCATTTTCATTTAATAATTAATTTAAAACACAGTTTTTACATAATTGTAAGTTCTGTGCTCCTAAAGTGTTTTTCTTCTAAAAAACTGAATTAAAATATTATGCTATCGGATCAATACTTTTTGTCTGTCATTATGACTTGTAAAACTTTTTAAGATATTCATGGTTTAAATTATATATTTTCATTATACGTTCACAAAATTAAAACGCACTGAAGGTGGCTGTTTTATATATGAAAGGATTTAAAGTATTTAACATATAACAGAAAATTGTTTTTAAAGATCAAAAGCAAATTGAATTTCGTAATATGGCCAAATCATACTTATCAAGGCGCGTGTAGAAATAAGATATTTCTTAAAATATTTTTTCTCTATGAAATTCTGAAATAATTTTGGAATTTCAGAAATGATTAAATCGAAAGTAATCCACCCTTCAGCGCTTTAATACAACATGACGGATTGCACGGGGAATAATGCGAAATTTGATTTTTCTGTTTCGTCTCCGTTTCCAGAAGCGAAGAAGAGAGGAGAGACGGATTAGAGGGTGCGAACTGTACTACTCGTGAGGGTAAAAGAATTCCTTCCCAGAGCTCTCCCGTGTAGCGGATTACCCCAACTGTCCTTATTTGCGGCTTGTCTTCATCAGTGTTGAGCTGAGCTGAGATATTATGAAGCTGGCTTGTGCCGGTGCTGGCTAAACTCAATCCGTTTCATCGTGGCAGATAGCGAAATAAGAAGTTAACTAAATTTCAAGAAAAACGAGGTTACATTATTATATTAAGATTGTTATTCATCACAAATCATATTTAATAAACAATATTGATTTATTTGTTTTTCAATTAAAGCAGTTTTTTTAAACTAAACGTTTCAATTGTATTAGTTTTATAATTTTTTTTCATAGTTCAAAATTGATAAAACTCTTTTACTTACTACAGCAGTATACTATTTAACGAACATCTAAGCAGTATAATATTCATGTATATTTTGACATGTAGCATCCCATATAGGTACGATGATTATTGATAATCCTGCTATTATGGACAATTAAAATGTAATGTATTTGTTTATATAATACTAACCATTTGGTTTTTTGAATGTAGGCATACAAATACTTGTAGACAAATACTGGATTTTAATTGTTACGGGGGTATTAATCATTAAGAATTAATTGTATCTCAATAGAGACGAAGATGTAAACTATTTGGAAACAGAATATGGTGGTTGAGGCGTTTACAGGACTTATGACTTATCATTGGTTGGGTTAAGCAATCGCTTTATGTAATACAACATACCCCATTACGCCCTTTTACGAACACCACATCTTACAATTATTTGAAAGTTGTATATATGCTACCATGTTGAGAAACATTTCACATATTTTAGTTCAAAAAGTTTACATCTTCGTCTCTATTGAGATACAATTAATTCTTAATGATTAATACTAACCATGTTTTTTTCTTTTTCTTATACAATTTCGTGCTCCAATCATTATTATAAAATTATTAACCATTCTTTATAGCACCCTGGAGTTTCGACTGATAACCGGCAACAAAAACCCGAGCAGACTACAATCAAGATGGTCTGATGACATTAAAAGAGCTGCAGGAGGTCAATAGCATAGTGTGGCGAGGAATTAAGAAGTCAGGAAGGGAGGCTTATGCTTAACACTGGGGAACTAATGACTAACGGTGATGATTATTTCAAAATTCGCTTTAAACAAACGTATTTTAAATACGAATTATTCGTTCTTCATTACCTGTTGTAATGAAAGTAAATATGTTCCTACCATCTGCCACAAAAAATGGAAAAGACTATAGTTGCGGCAGCGTGTGCTACAGCGGAAAATGCATTTCTCAGCTCAGCCATTGGAAGCGCTGGAAAGAGGGATTATGCCGCGGTTTCATTTTAAACTTTGGTTGTTTATGAAGTTAAAAGGAATACAGGCGATTTCTGAGAAAATTTGATGCTGTGTAATATATAATGTAGACGCGATGTACCGGCACATGGGATGAAGGCAATGTCAGATAATATTATTGCTTTAACAGACCGCGTTCGTGGCATAAAAATGATATCCTAAATTTATATTTTTAAGAGCTTCATATTATTGTGCAGGCAACAGTGATCAAATTGAAACATGTTCATAAATGAAACGTTTTAGTTGTCAAACTTTAAGCGTTTACACCATAGAAATTAGTTTATATAGTTTTCACGATGATGAATATATTAGACCTTCGAAAGATGTCTAAAAACTTTAAATAGGTATTTTAAAATTAATAAACTTTTATTATTTCTCTTTTTTTAATACGCTTTGTTTATACAACACTTACATTAAAAAAAATTAATAACATAGACATGTTTCGGAGAGCCAGTCCTTCTTCAGTGATATATATTATAATGAAAAATGATATTAAAAAATTGTTAACATGATCTGACAGATGTTATAAAGATTTAAATTTGTACAACATCTCTCAGATCATGTAAACAATTTTATAATATTTTATGTATGTATCATTATAATATGTATCACAAGAAGAAGTGGTTGTCCGAAACATGTCTATGTAATTTTTTTTAAAGTATGTGTTGTATAAATAAAGTGTAAAAAAAAGAAAAAGATAAATAAAGCAATTGCAACACAAAGTATGGCGAATGTAGAAGTAAAAAAAAGCTTTCATTAGTTTTTCCGCCACTTTAATAATAGCTTCCATCACTTAAAATTGGAAGAACAGTGTTACAATTCATTAAAAAAGGTCGTTTTATTAAAACTTATGAATGAATATTAACACCGAGGATTATCTTAGTTTAAAATATACGATAAGGGGATTTGTAATACCTTATAAGCATTCTTGTTCCGTTTTGATTTGAACGATAACAGTAATTAAATCTTTAATTAAAATTCTTGCACTGAACATTTTAAAGGCCAGAGAGTTTTATTGGTCATTTGCTACAAGAATTTCCGCGTTAAAACAAGAGTTTTCATTGCTCTGAGATACAATAAGCAGATTTCTCGAGATATTTAATATGCAAAACGATATAGCTGCATTTTTCATGTAAAAAAAATTATAATATTTTTATAAATGTATCTTTACTGAAGAAAGACTGTTTGTCCGAAACATGTTTATGTAATTTAATTTTTTGAATACAAGTGTTGTATATACAAAGTACACATATAAAACAGAAAAAGAGAAAGAAATCGTTTTTTTTTAAATAAATTCCAAAGCAGATTTAGGTATGTATATATATTTTTTTTATAATAAATATATTCCATAATATTGCATTTTTGGCATTAAAAATAAATACAATAAGAGGTTCAAAACTTCATATTATTTATTATTCAATTCGCTGTAAAAGTAAGTTAATATTATAGTTTAAATCATAACAACAAAAACAACAACAAACCATCACGCCGTTTCCCCGTAGGGGTAGGCAGAGAGAATGGACCGCCACACTACTCTATCCTGGCACACCTCTCTAGCTTCCTCCACATTTATACAGCGAGTCAACACGCACATTGATTATATTATATTTTGACGTATATATCAAATTTTGTTAAATTGAGAAAAAATCTTATCAGCTAACATTTAAGAATCAAGTGTGTGATTTTGCAATAAAGTTAAAATAATTTCTGTGACGGGATTTGAACAAATATCCTTCCTATAAGATTTTTATTTAACGATTATCAATTAGATCTTTATATAATTTTAACGCTTATCTTGATACATAGTAAGTTTTTTTTTAATTATTTTTATACAACATTTTGAATGTATACAAATACTTGTAGACAAATACTGGATTTTACCCATTGCGGATAAATTATTATTTTTTATAAGGATTAATTGTATCTCAATTGAGACGAAGATGTAAATTGTTTTCTGGGAACACAATGGTGGTCGAGGCGCTTACAGGACTTATGACCTGTCATTGGTTGGGTTAAGCGATCGCTTTATGTTTAACAACATTCCCCATTCCGTCCTTCTTACGACCACCACGTCTGACAATTTTTTTTGGAAGTTGTAATATGCTAGAATTCTACGCTGCTCTTCACATTTTCAGTTCACGACATAGCACCATCTATCTACGTCCATATACTCATATAACTAACTAACTAACTAACCATCACGCCGTTTCCCTGAAAGGGCAGGCAGAAAGAATGGACTGTCACAATTTAACCGATGCGGCACTCCATCGAACCTCATCGCCACCAATAGGCATCTCCCGCGCACACTTTGATCGTCCAACGTCTACAAAATAAATCTAAAACAAATTATATAAAATACAATGATATAAAATATAATAACAAATAAAAATAATTTAGCACATAATGTTCTTTTAGATGGAACACTTGTCGTCAGCTGGACGATCCGGACATTTGTATCTCGTATATTATTTTTATTTATTTTTTATCACTGTTATCCATGTATTATAACATTATTTTAATACATGTTACAATTTTTTTTTGAATTTGGTAACCTGGTAGATATGATTTTACAGAAGGTTATTTATTTTCATGGACGAGATAAAATGAAAGATTAAATTCTGAAATCGAAATCAGAGAAATGTCATTCGCGATTCTGCGCTAGATTGGATGTTATAAGTTTCGAACAAATAGTATTAATCTTCTGCAAATTTACACTTAATAGGCGACTTGGACTGAATGAATTTGGAAAATTCCAATAAAAGTTTCCACCAGCTCTCGAAACTGGATTCAGATATCCAAGATCGCCGGATTAGCTCTCCGTCGTCTTATCTCATTCTAGATTTAATTACAAAATTGAGATCTCAAAGGCGCGGACCTCTTGAACTAGGTGGATATCTTTGACCCGACTTAGTTCATATTCTTCGTGGGGTGTCTGCCAAATTAAGCCATTTCAAGTTTTTCGGGAAAGGGTTTAGGTGAAAATTACTCGACTAAGTCAACAATGGGTATAACAGTTGACACTCGATTGGCCAATTATTCAATTAATTTTAATAAACATGTAACAGAACAAATAGGGAGATTACTAATCATTTTATGATATTATGTCACATGTGTACAGAGTTGGAGTCAAGACATACGTACAGTAACCTCATTACAAACACATTTAAAACTATGCATATGATAGAAACAATATGCAAAAATACAACACAGTTATTAAGCGAATGAAGATGTACGATTTAAATTTATAAAAAAATGTATTTTAAAAAGCAATAAAGAAAATTGTGATAAGAGATGTAATTTGAAAATATGAGCCTCAATTACCTAATTTGGAATACTGTTTAATTTATAATAGTAAACACAATTGTTTAGTTGTATTACTTGGATTTAATTTATATACTATAGATTAAATCAAATATTGAATGTCGGCCATGTGTGGAGTCAGAGAAATCGACGCGCGTGCATGACACGATGTATGAATGTTGAGGAAGCGAGAGAAATATGTCAGGAAAGAAAGGTGTGGCAGTCCATTCTTTCTGCCTACCCCTTCGGGGAGACGGCGTGATGGTTAATTAGTTAGTTAGTTAGTTAGATTATATAAATTGTGACAAATTGTTGTGACAAATTAAACTTTTATAAAACATCTGTTTTATAAAAGTTTAATTATATTTAATGGAAATGACTTGTTTCGCCTAGCCAAGGCGATCATTTATGATTTTTTTATTTGATAAAGCATTATAAAGGCGAAACATATCATTCCAATAAAATATTATATAATAAAAAATCAAAAAGTATATGTTTTTAATCGTATAAATTTGTTTAAGATTAACAGAATTTCGTCCTACATATTTATAAAAAATATTCTTCTTGACTTCTTCTGATGACGAAATGAAAAAAACATAAAAAACTGGTCCAAGTTAAAAATAGCATAAAAATTGGAAGACATCTCCCGGCGTTATCTAGCAATGTGTGTTAATGGCGGTAGCCTTTCAAATTGCGTTAATAAAGATCTTCTGCTTAATGCTTAATCCAATCTTAATAGATGGCGCTAGTGTAGATTGAACTATAAAATGCGAAGAGTAGAATATTTACATCTTCCAAAATTTTGTCAGACCTGGTGGTCGTAAGACAGGCGGAATGGGGATTGTTGTATTACATAAAGCGTGCGCTTAACCCAACCAATGACAGGTCATAAGTCCTGTAAACGCCTCGACTACCATATTCTGTTTCCAATTTGCATCTTCGTCTCTATTGAGATACAATTAATCCTTAAAATAATAACCCGCAATGGGAAAAATCCAGTATTCGTCTACAAGTATTTGTATACATTCAAAAACACATTAATATATTTTTTTAAAAAGGTGATATATTTCAAGGACCAATAAAGGTAAATCAAGTGCACGATACGCCTCTGATGGAGTTACAGTAAGCATTAGTCCTCGGGTCGTGCTCCGGTCGTGCCCTTTGCTATTGGCGCTCCGTATTTGGGAGCGAAAACGTCTAGTCCATTTTCTATGCCATTTTGTATCACGACCTTACCTTAGTAGTTAATTAGAGCCCACTCTGGTGCCGGCTATTCCCGGGACCGACCCATTGTTTTCTCTTCCCAGCCTACACCTTAAGGCACATGCGTCCGAACGATAAATGGCAACACGGTCAATTGTTCGGCTTACAAAGTGCCATAATAGTACAGAGAAAGTTTATTGAAATACTGTGCGCCAACATGGTAATCATTCATATTTAGGATTTAAGGTAATATCGATTTCTGGAAGTAACTGACGTATTACAAAACGTAGCAGAATCTTTCATAGGATTGAGATTTAATCCAATGAAATGATTAAAACTATCCTTTAAATGTCGATTTCACTAGTAATTACAAACATGTAGAATGAAAAATTAAGTAAAACTCTTTATCAAATAATAAATATTGACAAAAAGTTTAAGTTTTACATGTTTTGCCATTTATTGAGTAAAATGAAACTACGAGAAAACTAATTTTTGTTAACATTTAATAATAAACAATATAGTAATATACTTAGGAAATTGAAAATAACACTGTTAAATGCACAAAATATTAAAAAAACACAACAGGTTTCGGAGGATAGGATCTTATTATGAAGATGGCGGTATCATCCGAAACATGTCGTGTTTTTAATTATTTTGTGGATTAAACAGAGTTATTTTCAATTTCCTAAGTATTTAAACAATATATACAAACATAATCATAGATTTAATATTCAACATGTCTAATTAAGTACGTTCGTTTCGAAGAATGCCAATTTTCACTAATTAAGATGGAATATTTAGAATATTTAAAATATTTTGGACAGAAAGAGTCATGAACGAGGAAGTACTACAGCGAATGAAAAATGAAAAAGATATTATCAAGACCATAAAGCCCAGAAAACTGAAATACTTAAAAATATTCCAGTTTTCAAATAAATAATAACAGTTTTCAGATAAATAAAAAATAATTGTCGGGAGAAGAAGAAAATCTTGCAAGAAAACCTACGATAATAGTTCAGTTACACCACAACATCACTGTTAAAAGCTGCTGTATTAAAAAAATAAATAGCCATGATGTTACCCAACCTCCGATAAGAGAGCAGAAAAAAGAAGAAGAACGATTGAATTCACAGGTATATTACAAATATCACAAATAGTAAGCAAATTCATATCAGCCCGAAAGAAAGTCATCGACTTCTTAGTGGTTATTATAACATTTTTTTGCCAAAGTTAGTGTATCAATTTAATGAAGAATAACAGGTAAGCACTATGAAATTCCACTGTTAGTTTGGAAGGATAATTTGCGATTCGAGTATTTTTATTAAATATTTTTTATTAACAAAGTATTTTACATAACATGTTTCGAATGTGACCTCCATTTTCAAGGCATATTTAAATTTATATTGACACCTCAGGTCACATTGAATTTTTATTTTCCAAAAGACATTTATTATAAAAATAAGAAAAAAAGATACGATATTAACATTGTTATGCATTGTTTTTCCAAAAATGTATCATTTGATTTAATCTGATTGAAATATGATTAAATATTGCCTAGGATGTTCCATTTTTCTTTCAGCGAAATTAATATGAAATTGCGCGATAATCTATTCCGCTTTGCATTTAATCCATAATATTTTTTTTCTTCATAATTTTTTGTTTATAATTTTATATATAACTCATAGTTTAACTTTATAAAAATAATCATATTACAATAACGGCAAAGTTGGCATACTAAGAATTGGCGATTTTTAAAATTTAAGGTACAAAAGTAAAAATGTCGGTTCGAATTGGAGATAAGAAGTTGCCGCAAGCTTACTTTACCGCAGCTTCGTAGAGTGCTTTTTATTCAAATTGGGTCTTAAGCACACAATTCGTAGTAATGAAGTGGGAATAAATTCTAATCACGTAAAATTAATTCGTATTTTCGAAAAAAAAATATTCAATTAAATTTTCGGTACTCGGTTAATCTGGTTAAAAAACCTGAAAGATTTTTCTCCCTCTCTCTGAATAGGGGGTACTTACGCCCTTGTCATTAAATTTGAAAGAACTTTCTCGGGAACCGATAAGTAGGAACGCATAAAAAATACAGAATATATTAACTAATACGAATAAAAATGGCTACTTTCTTGAAATATTATTGTATTTTAGTGGAATGACTTGTTTCACCTTACTAAGGTATTATCATTTGAAATTAAGTTTTTTTATTAATATTATACTGTAGTTGAAGTAATGAAACATATATTATTTTAAAGTTAATGTATTTTACAGTAAAAAAAATGTAATTTATGAAAACTTAAATAAAATACGTATCTAATAATGACACTATCAATTAATTATTCTAATTACAACCCGTGAAATATTCAAAGAAGTCAAGATTTTTCACCCTTTAAGAACTTGGTTTACTGTTTAAATGTTATCATTAATAAGTTTTAACATTTAATGTAAATATTTTTTTTACACATGTGAAATATTTCCCAATTGACAACACCAATTTGTTATTCTTTTGTTTTGTACACTACTACAACAATAATAAGAATACAATTCAAAATAATCCAGAAACATTCTCAAGCGGAATTGTGTGCATTTCGAATTACTTTCAGAGAGAATGGAAATATTCCTCTCTCGCTCTCGAAAAAAAACATTACAAGGTTGCATGCAGTAATGACAACTATCCAAGCTATTACAGCTATGCAGGTTTAAAGATAGCAGATGACACCTACAATATGACAACAACGATGATGATAAAGCCGAATACGACAGCTAAAAATATGAAAGAGTGCGACAGAAAAGGGAAGTGAGAGAAGACTTCAGCGACCACAATTAAGGTATTTAAAAAAAAATTGAATTTTGCTTATTTATCAACAAAATTTTTATTTACTGTTTCTTGGACAATAATGTAAACTCCATATGTATAGTATTTAAATGAAAACGTCTGTCTTCTAGGAGTTTTATTTAGTTATTTATAAGATCGCAATAAAATTCCCAGAAGACAGACGTTTTCATTTATTATATATGAATTAATACCAACATTCTTTGTTGTTATTTATACTCGTACGAGTATATGTAGTATGGTATTTTTATGATAATTATAAATGTTTGATGTTGTAAATCCCACAATGTGATGAAATTACGTTCAAGAATTTACTGTGAAAACCACCCTTTTAAAATAGACAGGGCGAAAATTCCTCACATTTTACTTATTATTTTTTTGGTGGTTGAACAAAACCTTAATTAATAAGCCACGCATGAAAGAAAGTCCAAGTAATTAAAAGTATAAGACGCAACTTTCCACCAGAACTAAGGGATAAGGGATGAGGGCATTTGAAAGGGAAATGAGAAGTTAAAAAAGATAAATGGGTGCAAGAACAGGGCGCTTAATTTTTTTTATTTCCCTGTTATCTGGAACATTTTTTTACCGCGGCTTAAAATAGCGTGGTGAATATCTTTTTGAAAATATCATTGAAATTATGTCATAAATATTTTTTGAGGTATATTTTGACAAACAAATAATGTTTTTGACATACCTAAGCGTAGTATCAAATTTAATATTATGACATATTTTGTTTTCGAATTATTTTATTTTGAATATGAAACTATTAACCGGTTTCTCTCCAACCGGACGTCACGTCATCAGCAACACAAATTATTTTAAAATTGTATTGTCTCCATAACCTAAATTATTAATATTGTGATATCATTAGGTGTAAGATTTTATTGGGAATTAATCACAATTGATGTTGCTGTGTTATTACCAATTTTGTTAAAAAAGATATATTATATGGTAGGTATATGATACTTAATCGACTGAAAATGAGATCACTGCAAATATTGTGCGGGAAAATGATATATAATATCATGGAATATCGAAAAACGAAATAAGAAAGAAATGTTAGGCAGATAATTGCATCATAAGAAAAATTTAAATAGAATCCCTGAGATGGTTCGGACAAATGGACATATGGACAACGAATGTACTAGATAAAAAAGGTTAAAATGTTGAATACAACTGAGTGAGTGGAAAAAAAAGCTGTGGAAGACCACGAAAAGCATGGAATGATCGAATTGATCAAATTCTGAAAGGCGGCCCAATACGAAGTCGTAAAAATTGACTAGCGTGCATATTATGATGTACGAATGTAAACGAATATCGAGATGTAAGTCAGTTCACAGCAGTATGGAGGTTAATCCTCTCTGCCTATCTGTATGGAAAACGGCGTGATAGTTAGTTTATTTTTAAACCTTCTTTTATGTGCCCAATCTCTCTCTTCCTTAATCTCAATGCCTTTGATTGAATAATTTATTTTGTCATGGGTATATTCGTTTATAAATGATAACACGATCCTCGATTCTCAGCGTTTGCACTACGTATTGCATACTAGATACATAAAATCTAATAGCTTTTTAATCAGACAAGTAACGTCAAATAATGGAGGCATTAGATATCCAATTCTCTCCATGAAGCAGTCAGGAATCAGAGACTTCCATATCGAGAGGAGGTCCATTAATTCACGGTTCCCAGAAGTAAACTATCTCACATCGACGTAATGAACTTCACGCACTTAGCCGCGGTCGTGAAATCATGAGGCCCTCGTTACAAGCGAACCTTATCGTGAGAATGCATTCGTATAGCTTTAAACGGATTCTTAATAGAAATGCTGACTGCACATTACAATGACGAGTCGATTACTGCTTAAAACTCAACGGTTTCTGCTTTTCTGTTATGAAATGATACATTTGTTTCATATAAGTTTGATATAAATTTGGTTAAGTTTTTCTTTGATTAAGGCAGGCTAGCAGTTTTTGAGAGAAAAATACTAAGAAAAATGTTTGGACCCACGCTGGAGGATTGGACTAGAATAAAAAGAGACCTTGAACTTGAAGTACTGATTAACCAGGAAACAGTAGTGAGATTCTGTAAGTCTCAACGCCTACGGTGGGCTGGCCATGTGAAAAGAATGCCAGAGGGTAGAACACCACAAATTATATCCAGATGGGTGCCCCGCGAAAAGAGACCAAGAGGCAGACCGAGGGAAAGATGGTCGGATTGCGTGGAAGAAGATTGGGTGAAAATGGAAGGAGCTGGGGAATGGAGAGAGATGGCCAGGGACAGAAGTCAGTAGAGGACCGTTGTGGAGGAGGCCAAGTCCCACACCAGGATGTAGCGCCAAGAAACGATGATGATGATGATTTGTTTGATATATTTTCATTAAATCCAACTCCCTATGAAACCTGGCTCAAGTCACGATAAAATGGATTTTGATACCGTCCTACCAAGGCGATACATATTAAATCTTCTTCTTCCCGTTAGTGTAGATCTTGCAATCTACTTAGACAGTATATGAAATTTCATCCTGTGACGAAAACGTGCAGCTTTCTCTGCATCTCTATTGTGATCGTCCTGGTGGTCGACGGCCCTCTGGATTCTTGCGAAACACGATCTTGGGAATCCTCGCTGGGTCCATTCGCTCAATGTGCTCCTTCCCGAATCGTCTTCTCTCCCTACTCAATCTTACTATGACATCAATAATTGAATAATAAATTTAAAATAGTGTAAGTATTAAATAATAGATAATTTAAAACCATCGCTAAACAGAAGACCCATAGAACAGGTCAGGACTTTTGAGTATCTAGGCATAGACCTGGTGATAGAAGCTTATCTGCGGGAATAAAACAAGCCCAAGTAAACAAGGCAGCTGCAATCTCTGGCACCCTAAAATCCATAATATGGAAAAACAAAGACATGGCCATTAAGAGTAAGATGACAATCTTTAAAGCATGCGTAAGACCAATAATGGCGTAATTGGCGTCGAAGCAAGGGCTGACACAGTAAGGACCAAACAAGTTTTGAGAACTTCCAAAATGAAGACACTGAGGACGATTGTAGGCAGGACACTGAGAGATCGCGTGAGGAACACCAGAATAAGAGAGATATGTGAGGTTGAGGATATTATAAGATAAGGATAATGAGAATATAAAATAATGGAAATACCAGACTCCCCTATGTTGCATTGCAGAATCAGCCTCACGGGACTCATCCTCATGGAAGACCTCCTAAAAGATGGAAGGACAGATGGTAATCCACCTCACAGGAGGAGCAACACTCTGGAGAACCGACCACATAGGTCTACAACAAAGTAGCACCCTAAAGCACCCTAAAATCCATAATATGGAAAAACAAAGACATGGCCATTAAGAGTAAGATGACAATCTTTAAAGCATGCGTAAGACCAATAATGGCGTAATTGGCGTCGAAGCAGGGGCTGACACAGTAAGGACCAAACAAGTTTCGAGAACTTCCAAAATGAAGACACTGAGGACGATTGTAGGCAGGACACTGAGAGATCGCGTGAGGAACACCAGAATAAGAGAGATATGTGAGGTTGAGGATATTATAAGATAAGGATAATGAGAATATAAAATAATGGAAATACCAGACTCCCCTATGTTGCATTTCAGAATCAGCCTCACGGGACTCATCCTCGTGGAAGACCTCCTAAAAGATGGAAGGACAGATGGTAATCCACCTCACAGGAGGAGCAACACTCTGGAGAACCGACCACATAGGTCTACAACAAAGAAGAAGAAGAATAAGCTAAACAGAAAATTGAACGATCTAAAATGTTCATATTTAACTGAGAAAATATTACTTTATGGCGTAAATGTTTATATAACTGATTTTGAAACCATTTTAAGACTTGTAACTGAATTAGAAATAAAATCAGTACCTACAAATAAAATTTGCCGTTTAATTCTTAGTGATTAATCTTGGTAATGTCTGATTTCTCGAGGTCAACTATTGCGTGTATGGGATATAATATTATAAAGATAATTCCCACAGAGCAGAGGTTACTTGTTCAATTTGCAGTTGATAATTATTGTACACGCATATCTGCGAATTGGATTAATGCACAACGTGATTTCATCTTTGAACTTGTGAGAACGCGTATTATTCATGGTATTGCATACGTGCAGCTCGCATTCCCTTCCACAGCAGAATGATTGCTTTGGATTTCCTTACTACAATGCGAGGCACTGCATTAGTTGCCTCGAATAAAAAATGTAGTGAAAATGCCAAATAAATCAATACCATACAATAATATACTCTATGGTTATATAATCCACTGTTTTGATTGATACACTATGATCCTTTGATATTAATTTAAAAAAAATTAAACACTTATTACGTATCACAATATACGATCACTATTTGTCGCGACAGCTGTTTTGCCAACATATGTTGGCATCATCATTTGTAACAAACTCATATAAATAAATATTGTGATACGTAATAGCAGAGTTCCAAATTTAAACATCTATAACTAAAACAAAATAAAACTTCATCTGGTACAAAGTTTTAAGAATCTAAATTTACATTATACTTGATTTACAGTTTGAGTAAAAATGTTAATTAATGAATAAAAACAGCGCTTTATATATCATCCGAATATCCAATTAATAGTTATTAGTTCGAAGATAATCAAATTATTTTGATGAGATTTTGCCAGGCTCGTTGGCATCGACAGACTGGTCACCAGCAGTCTGTCGATGTCAGCGGACCTGGCGAAACCGCGCACTGTTGACACGAAGACAAAAGTGGAAGTAGTTAAAAATAATGAAAATTGAAAAAAATGTAATAGCTAGGTAAAATATATCCACTCCCATGAAGCAAAATACAGTTTTTTTGAAACTGGCGTTTATATAAAAATCAAATAGATATATGATTAAAATTATATACACATTAGCATAAATTTATATACACTTCTTTGATTAATTTATCGAGTTTTTGTTATTATCATATAGTATTATAATAATGAACTGCAACACTTTAACCGATGCGGCACTCCATCCTTCTTATTTCGCCCCCGCGGGAGATGCGATGTGATGGGTGTGAATATTCGTATATCAAATAAATCGATTTCTAATAATCAATTGTTTCAATTTGGAAACAATATAATAATACGTGTTATCTCTATATAATTGTGATATGTGTTATAACAAAATTAGAACAGTCAATGGTATTTTAAGTAACATAGATTTTAGGCCAAATAATATATTTTCTTTCAAATTAATACATTTTGAAATCGAAGAATTTGATTACTTATTACATATTATTAAATGTGAATTATACAGTTTCATGAGAATGTCACTTTTATTTTTTTTAAACGTATGAAGAGAGAAAAATATTTTTGAAAATATTATAATATATTTTTCCAACTAACTAACTAACCATCATGCCGTCTCCCCGAAAGGGTAGGTAGAAAGAATGGATCGCTACCAATAGGCATCTTCCATGCACACTTCGATCGTCCAAGTCCAAAAAATAAATCTAAAACAAATCACATAAAATACAATGATATAAATTACAATGATATAAAATATAATGATATAAATTACAATGATATAAAATACAATGATATAATTTTTTTTTTAACACATTATGTTCTTTTTAGACGGTACTTGTTGACATGGACGATCCAGACTTTTGTGTTTATTTAATTTATGTTACACGCACTTACCGTATTTTTAATTAGCTGTAATTAGCCACATAAAACAATCTAACACCAGCAAAAACTTTAAAATAGTATTGAAGAAATTATTCAAATTTGTAATTGGAACAAATTAAAATTAAAACAGATTTTCAATTCTCAATATTGCATGATAAAATTAAAGTTAATAAAATAGTGTTGCAGACTTTTCAAAAATGCATAAAAAGCGTTGTTTATGCATGTATCAGTTCTACTGGCATTCTTGAGTCAGTGATCATCTTAGACAAGTCGATAATTTGATGGGTAATTAATACTGCAATATCCAATACGCTGATTAATACCGCTGAAGAGAGGTAATAGGAAGTAATCTCGAGATTCTATTCATATTGTTAATTGCGATTCTGATTGATTTCACGTCACTGAGTAATCGATCGCACCTTTACATACAATTATTTTAATGACGCTATCGATGTTTCATTAAGTGGAAATAAGTACTTAAGCTGCAATCGTTATTTCAATTAATCAAATAAATTTTCGAATACATCAAAAACGATTTTCTTTCTTACCATCAAACATTGATAGGCCTTATTACTTATTTTAGAAAAGTGAACAAAACAAAAGAAACTTCTTTTTAGGTTATATCTTTTTGTTCTTTTTCATTAATTGATTGACTTTTAGTATTGAATTAATCGAGTGATTTGATTTTCTCTAACATTCTATACACTTATTTAGTTAGTTAAAAAGTTTCAATCCTGGGATTGGTTTGCAGCAATTTCTTCTATTCTTCTCTATACACTTGTATTGTCCTGGAGAAGTAAATAATCTCCAAAGGCGGAAGAACTTTTGTGGTCAAAGGTATAGGATGTGGAAAGAAACGGGAAACTACCACATTAAAGGCCCAAGTGGCATCCCAAGAATCAGAAAAACATGATTCAATTTCATACACTTATTAAATTAGCAATCTTTTCTCGGCTAAAGTTATTAAGTTCATTGTGATTTTGTTATTTACAAACATAATTATTAAGATTAGTAAAAATGACATAAAAGCTCACGTTTCAAGCACAATAATAATAAATCTTAATTATACAATAATTAAAAGAAAAAAAGCGAAGCATAGAACTGGCAGAAGAACGATGAGAGTAGAATTAATGCGGTGGAGATGAGGTCCCTAAGACGTATGTGTGGTATAACGATACCGCTGAAGAGAGGTATCGACAGAATCTCAAATTCTGATATAAGAAAGGAATGTGGAGCAGAAGTAGGTATTATGAACAAAATTATGAAAGGATCGCTGCGTTGGTTCGAACATATGGAGCGCATGGATGGAGAAAGAATGATTAAGAAAGTACCTATACGTTAATGATGTAAATGGAGTACTGAGTCGAGGCAGACCGAGGAACACATGGCATGAACAAATTAATCAAGTTTTAAAGATTGGTAATGTTAGAAGTCGGAAGAATCGACGTGCGTGTAAGACTCGCGGTATGAATGTGGAGGAAGCTAGAGAGGTGTGCCAAGATAGAGTAATGTGGCGGTTCATTCTCTCTGCCTACCCCTACGGGGAAAACGGCATGATGGTTTGTTGTTGTAAAAAAAAATATTAAATTTAAATATTTCCAGCAAATCAGCTTAGCGACTGATCAGCACTATGGCTATTGTACTTTGACTAATGGACTTAAAGACTTTTTTTTATAGATTGTACAAGTCTATTGGGTTACAAACCTTCGCGCGGAAATGATCTCATGATAAAAAAAATGGTTGTAATTTTTATTATTTAATTTTTTTTATCTAAACTAACTAACTAACTAACTAACCATCACGCCGTCTCCCCGAAGGGGTAGGCAGAAAGAATCGACTGCCACAATTTTCTTTCCTAAAATATTTCTCTCGTTTCCTCAATATTCATACATCGTGTCATGCACCCGCGTCGATTTCTCTGACTCCTCACGTGGCCGACAATCAATATTTGATTGATTTGATCGTGCCACGATTTACTCGGACTTCCTCTATTTCTGGTTCCATTTACATCGTCAACATATAATTTTTTAACCATTCTTTCTTCATTCATTATTTCCATGTGTCCAAACTGTCTTAATGACCTTTTCATTATTTTGTTCATAACACCATCATTCGCAACGCATTCACTTCTTACATGTATTTTCATTCGACACTCTATTATTCACAGAGTATCCGCACAATCGTCTAAGAGATTTCATTTCTATAGCATTTATTCTACTTTCATCCTTCTTTTGCCAGTTCCATGCTTCGCTTCCATACATAAGGGTAGGTGTAAGAACACCATTGTGCACTGCCATTCTAGTAATTTTGGATAGGTTTTTATTTGCATTGACTAAATATTGATATTTTTTTTTTCAACATTTAGTTGAAATTAAAAATAGAATAAACTCCCTAGAACGACAATCCCCGATATGGAGGGATATACCATGTACTTTGTAAATGATCAATGTACTTGATAAATGATCAATGTACTTGATAATTGATCAATAAATAAAATATAGTGTCGTTTTACGAAGTAAAAAATATTGTAAAAAAAAAATATTAAAAAAAAAGTGCAATATTGTTTTTACTACAATCGATACTTAAATTATCTACGATGTTGAGACGAGATAAAATACAATTCGAACTAAAAAATCTATTTATAATCTCAGAGACGAATACTCTTCCCGCCATTGCAGGAAAAACACACCGAGTCCGAGTAAGAAACACAGAAATTGCATACCTGTTGCAAATGGGATACCCGTAGCCCAACATCCACCTGGCAGGCCACCCGAAAGATGGAGAGATAGCTGGTCTTCTGTACCGCGAGAGGAGCCAAATTCTGAGGCAGCGGATCACCCGATCTAATTGAAGAAGAATAAATATTGTTTCAAATTATTATGAAAACATGAATAGTTCAAAATTCTAAAGTTTAACGTCTTCAAGATCATAATGTTCGCTATTTGGATAATTCAAAGATTTTTTTACTTTTATATATAGAACTTAATTTGTGTTATGGCATAATTAAATATTTTTACTAACAACAACAACAACAACAACAACAGCAGCAGCAGCAGCAGCAGCAGCAGCAGCAGCAGCAGCAACAGCATCAACAACAAGAACAACAACAACAACAACAACAACAACAACAACAACAACACCAACAGCAGCATCAACAACAACAACAACAACAACAACAACAACAACGACAACACCACCAAAAATCAACACGCCGTCTCCTCAAAAGGGTAGGTAGAGATAATGTACCGCCACACTTCTCTATCCTGACACACCTCTCTTACTTCCTCCAAATTCATACACGGAGTCATACACGCACGTTGATTCTTTCGACTTCTAACATGGCCGACCTCTAAAATTTGATTGACTTAGTCATGTTCATTATTTTTTCTTCCGTACGTTTCATGTGACCAAACCAACGCAGTGATCCTTTCATAATTTTGTTCATAACACTTTCTTCCGCTCTACATTCTTTCCTAATATCAGCATTTGAAACTCTGTCGTACATCATTTTATCACACATACTCGTACATGTCTAAGGGATCTAATCGCTACCGCATTTATTCTGCTCTCATCCTTCTTCTGTCCGTTCCATGATTCGCTTCTATACATAAGTGTTGGCACTAGAACTCCATTCCGAACGACCATTTTTGCTTTTATTGATACATTTTTGTTCCTAAACACAGTTTTTAAGGCTCCAACCCTTCTTTCGAGGTCACTATCCGTTCGATCATTCGCTGTGAACATGCTACCCAAATACACAAACTCAGACACCTGCTCTAAATTCTCTTCACAATATAATATGTAATATAAATAATTTAAAATATAAATAATAAACAGTTTACTTTTGTAACCCTGATGAAGCTCCGACGGGAGCGAAACCGGTTGGTTCGATAAAACAAAATATAGTGGTTTAAAAACAAAGTATGAAAGTATTAAATTACGAGTAGTTTAAAGATTTAAAAAAAAATAAAAGAATTTGAGAATAATTATTTGGTAGTTGTGTATTTGGACCGAGAGGAGTAACTGCGTGACGCAATATTGCGAATAATCAGATCGGCGAACGTTTAGCAGTGAATCGAGGGTCGCCGAACCCTTCCATCAGTCATCACGTGACGCACGCCCCCCACCGCAGTTCCATCGCGAATTATACATTATTCTCAATACTCGACCGTTCCTCATTGCGCCGAAGTTTAGTGCACTCGGCCGGCGGAAGGTCGTGAGGCTTAGTGCATTTACCTCCTGCATTTACCTAGCCCTCGGTCCGGGCTCCAGTGCAGCCAGAACAGAGGCGTGCGGACAATGACTTTCCTTGAAAAAAATTCCAATATGCAAAAAACATGTGAGAATTAACAGTTAACAACAACAACAAAGGCGCTATAGCCCACTATGAGACCCGGCCTCCACCAGAATTCTTCGCCACTTTCTTAGGTCTATCGCTCTTATTCTCTAGTTTGAAACACCTATTGCCCTGAGATCTCCTCCACACCATCCATCCACCTCAATATTGGTCTTCCCACACTTCGCTTTCCAACTGGTCGAGTATTGAAAATCATTTGCTGGGGGTGTCCCAACAATCTAAGACGCTTTATTTTTTATTAAATTCACTATGTTGGGCTCGTTGTAAAGTCCTTCCAGTTCCTGGTTATACCTCACTCTCCACACTCTAACTCCACAGAGAGGCCAAAAGAGATTAAACGTTTGAATGATCTTAATTTTTATAGCAATAATTTTCTGAGATGATAAAAAAAATTAAAAGATAAATATTTTACAGTTATAGTTACACCTAAAGATGGAGTACATCTCTGAAACATGTAGTATATATAAATTTGATGACAAGAATTATTCCTTGTGTACAAAAAATATATTCGTAGTACATAGCTTATATATTATATAGCACACAATGGCTTTCTTAGCAATGAGAAAAAGGGAATCTCTGAATTAATGCTTCTGCAGACTTTAAAACGGCTTCTGCAGACAGGAATGAAGACTTAGCATCTGGAATTGAAAAATAAATCATAGTTATTTTATTGTACACGTTTTTAAATATGTATAATGTCAAGAAAATATGTTTTTTGTATTAAACATTTACAAATTCAAAATAATGCCAAAATCAGTATTTGCATATGTTACTTCCTAGCGTTTATTCACGTCATAATTGATGCATTACCGACACAAAATCTAATAACAAACAAATCCCAATTAACTTTCAACAAATTTACTCCCAGTATTAATAGATAACTCTGGCGAGAGGTTGATGAAACTGATAACAAAAATTACGATAATTGGATAAAAATAAATATGTACCATTATTAAATGCAATTATCATTATTTAATATCAATATAATATGATAATGCCTTAGACAGGTGAAACATGTCAGCCACAAAAATATAATACAATTTCTAGAAAACTGATATTTTCGTTCATGCTAGTTATTTAATATGATGCTTTATATCATTGTTCAAGAAACAACAAATACATGTTTAACCTTATTAATATGTATGAAAAACGATAGTTTTCAATGAGTTTTATCGTAATATTAATTTATGTATGACATGTTTCGCCCTTCTAAGGCATTTTTAAAAATTGGCGAGCATTTTTTTTTTTTTTTTTTTTTTTTTTCTTTTTATAGAGTCTACGTTACTTTTAAATTATTATTTGCGTTTCCGCTTATAAGTTTCAATATTAGGTATTTCAGAAAAAGAGAATCTATATTGCCTTTGTGAAAAATGATTGTTTTACGTTACTTATGAATTATTACATTATTTGATTTCAAATGGGGAAAAATTTCAAACAAAAAAACCCCGCTTTAAATTGGCGAGCATCAGTTCGTGGTTACTTTTATACCCGAGCCGAAGTAGCAAAATTCCAGTGACTCAATAAATGTTAACAGTAATTAATATGTAAGACCGAAAAATATTGGATCACAATTCATGGGAATTTTTTAGCAAAATATTTTGACTACTTATGTTTACACGCTAATGAATGTTATATAAATTATAAATGTACAGGTAGATTCAACTGAAGTATTTTCTCAGAAATACATTATTCATAAATTATTATGTTAAAAATGTTTACACATTTTAAATTTCTTAAAATTACAAAAATATTTAAGGTAGATCGAGGTAAAGTGTGTTTGCAGGAAAACATATTAACAATTATATCTGCATTATTATGGTAATTTTGAAAATGCCTTAGAAGGGCGAAACATGTTATACATAAATATTATAATAAAACTACTTGAAAACTATCGTTTTTCATACATATTAATAATTTAATATGGAGTTTTACATCATTGTTCAAGAAACAATAAACATGTTTTACCATTTACTGAAAATATTCTCTGAACCCTGAGACGCCCATGCCACTGCACTTTTTATACGACCACAAATGCATTATATGTATTATAGTTACGATGCGTTCTGATCGGACGGCATTTCATTCAGGCGCGGATTCGAATTGACGGTTTTTTGTTGCCCTACCTGCGGCCTGTTGGGTCCCTTCGTGACTAATAAGGTGAGGATGCCCTTTCAGTACGCGCTTGTCAATGCCCATTGGATCGCACTTACAAAACGCGCCAAGTGCTAATTTAAAAATTAACACACCATTTAAAAAAAACGCCTTTCTCGCAACAGCACAATTAAAATAAATTGCTTAATTTTATTATGTTTAAAAATACAAAAAATTTCAGTGGTTACTAAAAATTTTCTAAAAAAAAATTAACGTCATTACGCAATTAAATAATTAACACTTCTTCACAAAAGAAATTTTTTAATTCGTCATTTAGCTTGTTCGGTTTAGTTACAGAAATTATCATCCCGTAATTAACACACTGAAAATAACTGTTTATAGTCAATTAAAAATTTTGCAAAAAAAAAAATATTTCTTACTTACTTTGTATGACCGTAAAGCCTTTTTGATGCTGTTATTCCTAGTGCCTCGATCCTGCATCTTTTGCTCCCAGAAGTCAGTTTCGCCCAACCTAGTCAGATCAGCCCGAACATTATCCATTAGGTGCTATCTAGGTCTTCCTAGAGGTCTTACTCCGGTTGGTCTTGACTCATACAGGGTATTGATTGCTCTGGTCTCTTCAGTTAGGCAAACTTGCTCGGAAAACTCTAAAAAAAATTGAATGTAATGAATACAAAATATGAATCGTTCTGAAACTGAAAAAAATGCTTACCAGTTTATAAAATTTACAAATAAAATATTAAAATAGAATAGTGAAATAAAAGTAAAAAAAAAGAAATGTTAAAATCAAAGGTTTCAGAATATATAATACAATCACCAATATGGGATAAATATGCTCAATATTATGAAGAAGGAATTTGGTTGTATCCAGACTTAAACTTATGTTCCTTGGATCAGAAGCCAAGATTTCCCCTAGATCACTACCAGATTCATGTATTGAGACATTCGCTTTCACATTTTCTTTCAGTCTTTAAAAAAAATTCTGGTGTCACTTTATATTTCTTAATTTATAAATCACATTTATAACGACAAATTACTGAACTAAAATTATGTCTTTGATCTCTCGTAAAGCATCAGCATAACATTTAACCAAAATAAAGCAAAAGTTACCGCTCGTCCGTAATTGACATACGCTCGGCTTACAAAGGCGTGAATCATATTCTTATGCGCGAAGATCATATTTCGCAGCAGGTTAAAAAAAATGCATTGAAATTCAGTGATGCATCTCTCGAGTTCATTGCGACTGCATCGAGACCTAAAAATTATGCATTCCGGTATGACGTCACGCGGGCATCATTATGATACAACTCTCAAGCGTTTGGATGCAATAAATTATTTTGATTTACTTTCCTTTGTATTCGACTTTATGGCACTGAGTTATCTATATGCATATTCATGTGTTTTCTGATAACTTTATTATTAAAACATCATTTATACTCGTATATTTTGTTGATTTTTATGAGTAATTTAAAACAAAATTCTTTCACTCCAAGGGAATTGTTAGATCTTTGATGGTTCCTAGGATGCCACTTGAGCCTTTAATATGGTAGTTTCTCGTAGTTTTTCACATGTTTGTAAACAACAGGTTATTTGAACCTAATTTCTGTACCCGAATTTTTAGCTATTGATTCTCGTAACATGTTAGATTATCACTATTTTTAAACAACTACCAAATCGCATTCCAACAATGTTTCCTACAGACGATAGAGGAATAGCCATTAGAGCTGAACCTCTGTAAGCCAGAAGATCCAAGTCCAAGTCTTTTTTTATAATAACGTGAATTTTATCAGGCCAAGTACAGAGAGGACTAATTTAATGTATGTGAAATGTTTTTGTATGCCATATCACGACAAAAACCTTTTTATCATCAGCTGCGCAAAATATTCCCTTCACAGTTCCTTGCCCTGCTGCTATTAATACTTTTTAGAACTGTGATTTAATATCTTTTTTATTATTAGGTATAGAAAACAATTAAAATAATAAAATCCAATGTTTATGGCACAGAGAACCATTTTATTACGAAGTACAATGACTATTTGCATTTTTTAGATTACCTAACTGTATCTTTCTTACAATCTAGGAACATGCAGTTGCTACGGATGTGATATTTACTGAGAATTCTACAATTTTATTACACATTTTAAAAATATTTAAGTTTTATATTGAAATTTCTACGGGAATAATTTATATTAAAATAATAATCCTTTGTTTTCGCCGAAAAAAACACTGTTAAATTAAACAACTTGGTTTTTTTATTACAATTGTATTTTATTTTACGCGACAGCTGTTCCATAAACCTATGTTGACATAATCAGGTGTTATAATAATATATCAAATGTCAAATTTTCGTGATTTTTCGAATCTTTATGTGTATTTGTTCCTATGTCAATTTGAATAATTTATTTGATATAATTTTATAACCTTTAATATTTTCTCTTATAAATAGTAACTAACCGTTCTTTTAATTAAAATACGAGTATTTAGGTCCTCACTCAATTTCAGTAAGAACTTTAAGTGGCTTGGCGGATAGCTTACATTCTCTATTCAACTGGCCGGTTGGTCTCTGATTCGACTACCGTCATGTCCTTTTTTTTAATTTCAAACGATTATTTCTATAACAACTTTGTATAACTTTGAGAAAATAACAACAAAAAAAAAACTTTGATATTGTACATAATGCCTTAAAGCGTAACAGGAAATGTGTGAGCAGCTTAAATAGTAGATTCTTATGTTTTCTCATTTCCTTTGAACTGTAAATGTAAGAAAATAAAAAATAGACATTTTAGAAAATCTCGCGTTGCCTGGTGTGAATAGAACAGGAAAACATATAAACTGTACTTTTATCATTAAAATCACTATTGCAACATCTGAAATCATGTTTCGAAAGCGCGTCTGCACGTCCGGGATGCATAAATCACAAGGAAATTAACTATATTCACATTAAACGCCCTAGTAAGCTCAATTCTGCGATTGCAAAAACAATTAAACTGATCTTGTTACTCCACAGCAACTGCATAAAAAACATTAAATATGCCAAATGCTCTTGCATACTACACGAACAGGATAATTACACACCGCCAAGAAATGATCATATCACTGTGTAGTCGTTGAAGATTTTTTCTACTTGGAATAATAGTTCGAAGAACAGTCGTGATTATTTTTGGTATTTTTTTAAATTTGTTAAAACCATCGATTACCAACATTTTTTATTCTCCTTCCAAGTAATATAAATGTGAAAAAAATAAAAACTCGAAGATGTTTCATGTTACATTGATTGATGGGGCATACTCGTATACTTCGTTTTCTTCCACATGTTTGGAGTCAAAGGGAAAAACCTTATTTCTTTTATAATACATCGTTGCTTCATTTTTAAATTGGGGTTTTTCGTCCTGTTTCACAGTAAATGTCATTGGCGTAAGGTACTTCTTCTTCTTCAGCCTTCTTCCCTCGCCTGCTGAATATAGGCCTCTTCCATTTTTTTTTACTCGTTCCTGTTTTGTCTCTTCCTCATCTGGTACTCACATTTCCAGCTAATATTAATAAGGTTTATTACTAGCAACGTCACCAGAAAACGAAATATTTTACATATAAGATATTATTGTATATATGCACATATACTTTTATTTACATATTGCTTGATACATTTTACAATTATAACATTCACAATTAGTATCACTAGTATGTTTTCGCTTATATATTAAAATTTTCACAAAAGACACCATAACGGTTCTTTACATTGTCTAGTTTAATTGAAATATTAAGTGGTTTTAAAATTTCTTCCATAAATATATTATGCAATGTTTTCAGTTTTCAAAACATCTTTTGCATTGATAAACTGGTAGTTATATGCATTAACCTTTGTATTTGTTGTTAACTCAATATATTGTATATAAAAATGTATGGTGAACTATGAATTTATTCATTACAATATTTTGTTAATATTCCATAATAATAAATATGGGGAGAAACTTTTGAGTCAGCCAACAAAAGGATTTAAAAAAATACTTTATTTGTGAACTACACATAAATTATATTATCACATAGACTCGAATTTTAAACACAAACAATAAAATAGCAGCGACAAAAAGTTTGACGAACAAATATTTTAAATGTTCATCCTTACATAATTGTGATGGTCAAACAATTGCGGAATATTTACCCGGAAACATGAAAATCCGTTGGCAAATTATATTAACATTTTACAAATCTTCGAGGATGTTGTAATTTCATATTTGTCGAAGCCTGTATCAGATGTCAACATGCCGTGGTTATGTACTTAAAGTGATATAAAGCAGTTAATGACTCTCAAATATTACACATCAAAAAAACATTTTAGAAATAATAGTGTTGTCCCTTTAAAGAATCTCAAACTATATTTTTAACTAATATTCATACACTCCTGGACAAAGTCCGTTTCCATTTGCTTACGTGCTACTTTGTCGTATGCAATCTGCATTTAGGTTACGCAGACAATCGGTTCATATCATCCTTATTCCTTCGAACTTATGGCTAGATGACCTGTCTATTGCCATTTTAGAGTGAGTTTTAGAGGTGTAATACGTCAAGAAGGTTTCTTGCATGCCATAATGGAGGGTATGACCGAGGGGACAAACTCTAGGGGACGCCTACGCCGAGAGCACCTGAAGGACCTGTTGGTGGACGTGCGCTGCTCATCATATGCAGATTTTAAAAGAGCTGCACAAGACAAGGAAGAATGGAAGAGAAGAATATAAGAAATTGCTGCAAACCAATCCCAGGATGGAAACTTTCTAACTAACCCGGTGGACGACGTCAATGGCCATTGTTTTGTTGCTGATTCTATTTCTTAAGATTTTTTCTAACATGCCCGTTTTCTTGGCTCTTTGGGTCATTCGTAGTGTCCCGGATTATTTTGGATATATCAATATTTATAAAATAGTAAAATCAATGAAAATGGTGCTAAATATACGGATGTGAATATTTTTATCTTAAACACAATTTTTATAATAAAAATTTGTTTCATTGCAAAAATCATATTGATCTTAAAATGAATAAAAAGTTGATAAATGATTTCTTCTTGATATTACCAGGGGCGTCATAAAAATAACACACTTTTTGTATCCATCCGCATAAGTCAGTTGACCGCAAGGCATGTAAATATGTATGCACATAATAATACGTATAAAAATATGCATTTTTATGTACGTAATAATTTATGTACATCAGTGGCGGCGGGTGAACCTTTTACCAAATTGATTAGTGAATTAATTAAAACGCTAACTCTCATTAAGAGCTTTAATAATAATTATTCGATTCGATTTTGAGTTGGCAGATTACGAATCTTTTGAGCTGGCAGATCACTGATGTAAAATATAAATTTGCCATAATGAATTATCTCCTATACAATGATGAAAAAAAACATCTAAAACATTTAAGAAAAGGTCATTTTTCAAGAAGTTTTTATTATATTTTATAGGAGTGACATATTTCTTGGACATTTGATAATTCCCTGGCAGGGCAAAACATGTCACTCTCATAAAAATATAATGAAAGTTCTAAAAAAACGGATACATTCGTTATCTTTGTTAAGAAAAAAAAAATGTTTCCATAAATGCTCAAAATAAAATAATATAAAATTTAAGAATTTAGAATATACGAAACACCGAAACAGAGCAATGGATTTGATAAAAAAAACATTCCTTAAATCAATGTAAATATTTGCTAAGGATTTGAGTAAAGGGGAATATATATGTATATATATTTTTCAATAAACAACGTTTCTTAAAAAAAATAAATCGATTCGTATCTGTGCTTTTCGCTTTTCGCATTGAAAATAACGAAAAACTATTTTTTTAAGAATCAGTAAAAAAAATATTATTAACAGTTTAATCAGAAAAAATAAACTAGATTGTATATGTCCCTACCACTGTCATATGCACACAAAGTTTGAATAGTTGTCGGCGTTTATCTTCGGAGCATCGTTTTTATCGCTTTTAAAGATGATTTTTTTTTCTCC
The DNA here is from genome assembly GCA_022606425.2 of Lepidostoma basale. NCBI lineage: Eukaryota > Metazoa > Arthropoda > Insecta > Trichoptera > Lepidostomatidae > Lepidostoma > Lepidostoma basale. The sequence continues at coordinate 279,753 of JAHDVF020001344.1, read as the reverse complement.
AGCTCAGTACTTACCGAGTAATCTCGTGATCTTGTTCGAATCTCGGACAATTTAAGCCCGTGTTAAAGGAAAAATAACCACCATAATTAACACCTCACTTCCTCCCGTCCTCGTTACAGCGGGATTATGGCAAGGACATGGCGTTGATGATCTCGCAGTATAGATGTGCTTGAACAACATACGAGCCAAGAATCAGATTATTGTTACGAGTTTTATGTGGGTTAATAATTATAGCGAAAACAACAATGAACAAGCGATTTCGCATTATTTACGTGGCAGGACTGAATAATTAACTAAGAGTTGAGAATGCATTTTTTTAAAACTTGATGACGGTCTATGTGATTCGATGTTAATTTTATATTGTTTTCATATATGGTTTAAAAGCTCTGAATATTTAAAAATATTTTATAAAAAAGGTGTTTGATTACTTAAAACATTTGTTTTTCTAAGATAATTTTAATTTATTTTGACGTACTTTAAAGTTATATAATTTCAAAGATAATTAACAGGAATAAAAACGTCTATTTTTGAGAAGCTTATTACAATTTATGGGAATGCACGTTTCGCTTTTTTTACGCATTTTCAAATGTTTTGATTATGGTTTAGGAAGACGAAACATTCCATTCCCATTAATTAAAATAAGACTTCCAGAAAACAGGCATTTTCGCTCGTATTTTTTATCGCTCGTAATTTTATACGGAATTTAACATCATTGTTCAAGAACAATAACAAACTTAAAAAATATTGTTCCTTGAATATCCGTTTTCTAAAAGTTCTGTTTTATTTTATTGAAATAATATGTTTTGCCCTACTAAGGCCACCGCAAGGTGCCAAAGGCAAATGTGCCTCAGCAATAAAATAAAACAAAACTTCTAGGAAACAGATGTTTTCATTCGTATCAATTATTTAAAATGAAGTTTTACATCATTGTACAAGAAACTATAAACACCACATTTTTTTAGTGTTTTTTATTTAAATTGAATATTTTTATAATGGCATAACTAATATATAAAAATAATAAAAACATCAAACAGGAAAACGAACATACGAAACTTGAAATAGACACAACCATGCGTTACTAAATACATTTTTAATATCTTAGACTAAAACTATACAAAAAACAAAAAAACATTAAAGATCCATACAAAATGTCAGTTGACAAATGGATATTGCTTTTGAGGATAAATAAAAGCTTATAATTAAGAAAATAAAAAAAGAGTAAAAAAGAGTAAAAACTGGTAGAAGTTGCGTATAGCTACACAAAAATTAGAATATCCTACAAGACAATTATGCTATTTTTATATTCCATATATTTTTGAATGATTTTATTATTAGTACTAAAAAGTCACCCAATTTGGAAGTATGCGAACCATGTGAAAAATAATAATCAATACATAAAATTTACAAATAATTTTCAAATGGAATGACTGTTTGGATGGCGTAATAACGGATTAAATGTTTAATTTTGAACCAGTGGTTTGAGACGCGCAGTGAAAAATTTAAATAACGAATAAAAAAAAACTAAAGAATTTTGCATTCCAAGTCGTAAAACAACATGTTGCAAGAACTGCTTCTACCTCGCATTACCCGGTTCATACTTTTCTTAATTTCGAAGGGGTGTCGGATGGGGCGCGCGCCCCCTCCGTGCCGTGTTGATGGATGAAATACACCCTGTAAATGACACATAATTCCTAATAGCATTTACAAAAGAATAATCCATCCTGGAGATCCGCGCAGGATCTGTCATGATGTCACCTCAGATAAAATGTTTTCGCCAACTTTCATTCCTGTGATCACATTTGTCAGCAAAATATTATTTTGGCCGGCGAAAATAAAATAGGACACTAGGGTGTTTGCTGCAAAAAACGTTTAGAAAATGTTCTGAAAAACAGTTAGTTTACACTTTCATAGGAAGCACTTCATTTATAGTGTGACATTGTTAAAATTAATTTAAAACACTTGTTTGCTCTATTTTTATACCACATTGAACTAACCGGTTTCGCTACTATCGGAGCGTCGTCAGGGTAACAATACGGTAGCTTGTTTTTTTTAAACTGGCGATTGGTTCAATAAAACAAAATAAAATGGTGTAAAAACAAGGTATTCAAATTATTTTTAATACAGTTTATTTATGTCTTCACCAAAATAAAATAATTAATGGTTAATAACTGACAATTGAAGTTTTTGTAACTGATTTAATCTTAATCGATTTTTTGTTGCTTTAGCAATATTTCAAACTGGTTTACAGTTAATTATTTTTTTTATGTATGATTTGGTATTAACCTAACAAAATTTTAGAGAAAGAACTGGAATGTCAAACATCATTGAAAGAGTCGCAGTGTAAAAATGGCGCTGGGTGGGCCATGTCGCTGTAACGATAGATGGACAATACGCCTCCTTTTCTGATATCGCAGGACTGTGATTCAAAACCCAGGACGTACCCAATTTTGATAGAAGGATGACATTGAAGAGACTGCCTATACAACATGGATGCGCGTAGCCTAGGATAGACAAACGTGATGGAGGAGCCCTATAAACGAATTAAAACGACTGTTTTCTAGATAGATTTTTTCATTATAAGAACGGTATGTTTTCCCTTCTATGAAATTATCGAATTGTTTTTAGACAGATAGACTTTTTATAATGCCTTAGCGAAGCGAAACATAAATAATTAAATAATATATTAAAAAATCTTAAATAATATATTAAAAAATCTAGAAAACGGAAGTTTTCGTTTCGAGTTAAATTTGAAGTTCAACATCAAAGTTGTAGAAACAATAAATTAAGATTTTAATATATTTTTAGAGTTTCTATGTTTCATCGTAGTAGAGCATTGTCAGATGACATTTGATAACATTATAAAACTTTCGATTAACCGTCGCGTTGCCATGTGGTAAATTGAGTTTCCACTGCCAATTTAAAGTTGATTTTCTTAAAACCTATGGACCCTAATATTATAAAAAAAATTGTAATCCTCCATTGAAGTGTTTTCAATATTTCGTAATAAAAAAAAAAGCAAAAAATTACTTCCTTCATCCCAAAAAAAAAATTTCTAAGACTGCCCTCACCTTCATTCGTGTTAAGGTAGAATTTGTTTTGCTAATATTTACAACTTTATCAAAAGTGACAAATACTTACTAGCTGTTTTGAACGTATTATAAATTATATCTTTGACCTTTTCAATATGTACGTAATAATACCACTGTGGACGGAAACGCAGGACGCAACTTAATAATATCAGAACTGTGAAAATATTAACACTTTACCAAAAGGGACAAATATTAATACGTACTCGTTGTCTTGAACGTACTATATATTTTGCCTAGGTGCCTTTATCCTCGCCCCGCCGGCTGCGGCGCGCAGACAAGTTTATACCCGTGTTCCATTCGCCCGTATGCTGTGACGCATTACATATCAGAAATCGCATGGTTCCAGAAAAAAATTAATAATGATATGTTTTTCAAATAATCCATGTATGTTATAGATATCGATCTATTCCTAATGAAATTCCCTACAAGATGACATAAATTAAATTTTGATTCATCTAGTCATATGCTTGATATTTAGATAAAGTTAGCGGTAAACTGAACTTACCACATGGGAGCGAGCGTTTTGTTTTGAACACGGTACGTTAAGGGTTAAGTAATATTGAGACACTGAACCTGTAGGTAAAATTTGTAAAGCTATACTTTTTACATTTATTTATTTTTACATTAGTTGATGACCTTCGTGGAAAAGTGGCAACATATGTGGCTGCCCCACTGAAGATCCCGGGTTCGATTCCCGGCGATGACTGCAAAATTCTCACGTTGTTATTGGTCTTGTATAAATCACGTGACGATTAAAATGGCAAAAGAATAGGTGAAGTGTATTGGGATAAAATAACCCGATGTTTATAACCCAATGTGGAAGGTAACGAGAAACTACCACATTTAAGGCCCACGTGTCAACCGAAGAACCAGCAAAGATATTAGACTATTATGCTTCACCATACAGTAAATGACTTATATTATGAAATTTTTGAGTTTTTTTAGCGTGAATCTATAAATAATACATACTGCACATTTCATAAAAACAAAATTTGCAGATATCCTACCAAATATTTTTCACTCCCCCAAAAAATGAATTCTAAAAACAGCAGTTCTATGGCAAAAGCCCGGATTATGAAGGATCCGAAGTACACAATGGTATCCATGCACTCCATTCATTGTTGAAAAGAGGAGAGAAAGAATTGTATTATGTAATAGACGTATTATGAATTCAAGATTTTTTATATTACACAGCTGAACGCACGGTGGTATAATACTCCCCGAGTGCGTTAAAATGAATGTTTTTCAGCATTTCCAGCGAGGCGTAAGTAAGCAGTTAATATTCATGGCCATGATAATGGGACGCGGGCCACGAGGGTTATCTCCAATTAGCATTAGGACGATAATGCACCGAGAGGGTTGCAAGTAACACGATGCGTGACTCTTTTCAAGGTTGCTGTGTCATGGAATTAACAGATAACTTTTTTAATTAATAAAAAATAACCCCCTTTGGCCTAGACTTTTGATACAGAATATTAATTTTACACAAGTTTTTTTTCGAGCCCTTATTTATAGAAGCGGAGCATGGTACTGGCAGAAGAAGGATGAGAAGAGAATTAATGCGGTAGAGATGAGATGAGATTTAGAGAGAATGGTTTACGATTGTTTTATATTGGTATGTAATTATTAAGTATGTAAATCGTCCTGATATCTCATGAAAATACAGTACAATCACTGAATATCTATAAAATAAATAAAAAAATAAAAAAAACGAATATGTGATAAAACGTTGTACGATAGAATTTTAAATGCTCTCATCGGGAAGAAATGTAAAAGGAAGATGATTTATTGACAACAAGTTTTTAAATTAGTTTCTGTGTTTTATATAAAGTTCGAAGGTTTATCATAAAATAACAATTTTCTTCTACTAAGAATCTTAAGTTACCAGTATTATAATTTCTTAGCTAGTATATATAATAGAATTAATCGAGAATGTGATATATATTTAAAGAATATGCTAACGTTAGAAAAAAAATGTGTTTGAGTTAATCAGAAAAAAGGCCAAAATGTTATTTAAAACGTTTTAAAAATCATGAACCAAAATCATTCAAAAATACGATACTAACCAATCCATACCTTACACAAGAAGCTCACGAAACAGAATTAGTACAATAAATTGAACAGAATTAGAACAATAAATTAAAATAAATAAAATTAACTACATTTTAACATAAGCAAACATCATTTTATCTTGAGATTGTTCCAGATAATAATAATTTTGGCCTTGCAAAAATATCATTTCGCGCCTCACACAGACGACTCAATTCTAATTCCTTACATTTTTCACTTTGCAAAACTAAACCGTTAATTTCTGAAGCAGTTCAATTTGGGAAAAAAAGTTCCAGGGGAAATTTAAACATCTAAGAAAACAGAAACGACGGGGAAGTTATTCGCCCATTTGTTGGCCGGTTGAAGTTTTTTTATGTAATTTTTTCCACTTGCGAATTTAAAATTCTCTAAAATGAGGAATTATGAGAGACTCCGGCTCCCAGCTCCAGGCCAGAGAGCACTCAGGGAAAATATTTTAATTTAAGCGGACAAAATTATTTGTCAAAAATAATCTGTATACTTTATTATTTATTGAAACATACAGGTACATATGGTACATATATTTAGATTAAGCAGTTATCTCGGGATTCTCGGGGGACACTTTTAGGGAATATAGACATATGCTAGTGGGAAGCAAAGTAAAGATCTACAAAATAAGCATCAGGTCCATAATGACTTATGGAATCGAAGCAAGAGCAAACACTGAGAATGTACGGGCACGTCATACATAGCCCGGGCGACCATATTACACGAAGGGTGATGGAAACAAACCAACGACCCAAAAATACATGACACTTATTAACAATAATCTTAAAGGAGACAGAATAAGGAGTAATTCCTTTGGACTTAAGGAAAGTACAGTTTGCTTTCTTCGAAAATTGTATCTTTAAATGAAGTTGTTTTTTCACACAAAGCCGCATGAAATAAAAATTTCAAAAAAATCATATATGTCATTTTAATAATTCTTACTAAACCTCTGTAAGCATTTTTACATAGGTATGTAAAAATGCTTACATAAAGTTACGATGTTTATAGCTTGATTAAAATCTGTTTCGACTTTTTGTAAAAAAAATACAGATAACAAAAACAACAACAACATACCATAACGCCGATTCTCCGCAGGGAAAGGCAGAGAGAATAGACCAATATCCTGACACACCTCTCTAGCTTTCTCCATTTCATACAACGAGCCATATACGCACGTCATGACTTCTACATGACCAACCTTTATATTTGGATTAATTTGATCATCCCATGTTTTCCTTGGTCTACTTCGACTCTGTACTCCATTTGCATCGTTAACGTATACTTTCTTGAAAAATTTTCTCCATCCATGCGCTACATATGTTCGAACCGAATATATCGCTGCCAAAATAATCGAATCCTTTGGCCTCCTCTCACATTTCTATGCTGATGATCAGCAACTTTATTTTTTCTGCAACCCTGATGACACCAAACATCATACGTCAATAATTGTCAACTGCATTGATGCCATATCCAGATGGATGGCATCAAACAAACTTAAACTAAATCCATCCAAAACGGAATTTCTCTGGACTTCTTCCGCAAAGCGTCAACATCTTATCGATCATTCCTCAATTTAAATAGCTGACAATGATATCGTTCCCAAAAACTCCACAAAGCTTCTTGGTGTTTATCTTGACGCAAATCTGTCTCTAAAATCCCAAATTAATAACACGGTCAACGCTAGTTTCTTCCACCTAAGACGATTAAAATCCGTCAAAAGGAGTATTCCCCATGACACTTTCAAAACTCTTGTAAATTGCTTCGTTGTGTCACGACTTGATTATTGTAATGGAATTCATGCAAACATTCCAAAACAACAAATAAACAAACTTCAATCTGCGTTCAATGCAGCAGCAAGGCTCATTAAAGGCATTCCAAAAAACTCACATATAACACAACATCTCAAAGAACTTCACTGGCTTAAAAGTCCAGAAAGAATCCAGTATAAACTCTGCTGGACAGTCTTCAAAGCGCTACATGGAATGGCGCCAAGTTATATATCTGAACTCTGTATAACGGACAGCCTAAATTCACGGAAATCCACACTTCGCTCGGCAAACTCCTCAGCAATAGGAAGATTAGTTGAGCCGAAGCGTTGCCCCAGTACAAATTTCGGGGATCGAGCGTTCGCGGTAGCCGGTCCATCAGCTTGGAACAATCTCCCTTCACACCTTAGATGCATAAATGATCCGACAGATTTCAGATCTAAATTGAAAACCCATCTTTTTCATATTTTATACCCAATTTAAACATTTATACTTTGTTCTACTATACTTTTAAACCGATCGTTTTTTAAGCGGTCACATTTAGATTTTTAGATTTAAAACACGTCTTAATGCGCCCTTGAGGCGATTACATCACAAAAACGGCGCTTTAAAAGTTAGCATATTATTATTATTATTATTATTATTATTATCACTGCGTTGATCCTTTCATAATTTTGTTCATAAAACCTTCTTCCGCTCTATACTCCTTCATTATATCAGAATTTAAAATTCTGTAGTTCATCGTTCTATCACACAAACGTCTTAGGGGCCTAAACTCTACCTCATTTATCCTGCTCTGATTCTTTTTCTGCCAGTTCCATGCTTCGCTCTATAAAAATAAAAAATATTATTTTCTGAAATAGTCAATCCGGTGGCATATAATAATTTTGTATTAATATATATTGTGCCTCCAAAATAATATTTAATATAACTAATTAACTAACTAACTAACCATCACGCCGTCTCCCCGAAGGGGTAGGCAAAAAGAATGGACTGCCACACTTTTCATTCCTGACATATTTCTCTCGCTTTCTCAACATTCATACATCGTGTCATGCACGCTCGTCGATTTCTCTGACTCCTCACATGGCCGACATTCAATATTTGATTTATTTGATCGTGCCGCGTTTATCTGGTTCCATTAAATGATGTAAATGGAATCAGAAATAGAGGAACATTTAATATTTAATTTCCTGATTTAGTTTCCTGATAGTTTACTATATTGGCATGTGTAGGTACTAAGAATGTAGGTTTGAAACTTATATTGAGTTTAAATTTATATGAATACATTCATTTATGATAATAAAAAATAAAATCGTTTATTGTCAATCTAAACGCTGGATTTTCCCCAATGTGCAGAGGAGGGCACGCGCAGAGATTTGCGGAGATCGTTAAAATGGTTTTAATGAAATTAACCGAGTTAGTGTTTTGGCCGAAAACTCTTTTACAAATCTGCTTTTCGTATTAATTTGCTCGAATGTAATTAATTACTTTGCAGCTCACGCGGGGATAAATTTTTAATTCAAACAAATTAATAGAATTTTCTCTCGTTGCTTCTTTTTGTGCCTCTCCCATTGGTAAAAAATATTGAATCCTTAGCTAAAAATAACTATGAAATGTTGCCTGAACATTATTATATGTCTCTCTCCTTCGTTAGATATAAATATGGGGTATAAACTGGAAGAATTCTAGCATTATGAAAATCAGAAAGAAAGATAATTAATGATTCAGATAGTAGTATTGTGGTACCAGAAATCTTTATACAGAATTTTATTGCTACAATACATAACAACAAACCAAGGTGACTGAGGTGGCTTTGAGGATGGGCGGGCTGAAGTGGCAATGGGCTGGTCATATCTGTCGGAGAACCGACGGTCGATGGGGGAGACGGGTTCTGGAGTGGAGACCGCGTACAGGATTCCGCTGAGTTGGACGTGCCCCTGCCCGCTGGACCGACGATCAGAAGAGGATTGCTGGACTTGAATGAATGGATAGGGGGCGGTGGCGTGCTTTGGGAGAGTCCTACATTCAGCAGTGGATAACAGACGGTTGATGATGATGATGATCAACCGTCTGTCATCAAAAGAAGAGACATTAAAGGCAAAAAATCTTTTAAATTACTGTTTCGATGAGCCATATTTTTTTAGAAACATACGTATGATAACGAAAACCAATACATTTGCGTCGAAATTCGGACTTCCCAATAAACAAAGACCTAGACAAATAGATAAGGACCAACGATTGGAAGAAACTGAAAAGACTTGGAGAATGAAGAAGGATGACCAGGGACAGGAGCATGTGGAGGAAGATGTATATTTTAATGTATTATATACATGGTGGAGGATTTTTAATTGAAAATCTACCGTAGGAAGCAATAACATGATAGTCAAATAAATTATATTTTTATATTTTAAATCAACAAGTATCGTTCGTAACTAAACATCGTCAAAAAAATACTTCATAGTATGTTTAAGAATAACTCTAAAAATATATTTTTCACACTTAAAAAGTCGTCGATTTGTGATTTACATACGGATTAAAAAAAAAACGTATTTTAAAATGTGTATACCGAAGAAGGACGAAAACCATACGAACATATCTGTGAAAAGTGTTATTATAATTACAGATTCGTTGCTCTCAATATAATTGTTTTCTTCCAACATCAGGCAATTATAGCTTATGTGTATAGAAATATAGAAGTGTTGTGATTATTGATGACTTGGTAGTATTCAAACCTGTGAGCATATCAAGAAACAGAATCGTTACTGGATACAGGTAAATTTATGTGAGTTTTCGAGGCTTAATGAAAGAAAATGAAGTGAAGTAGCGCACACAAACGATGATCGATTCCCTCGCAGAGCAGGAGCTAACTTTGGCCGCGAATCCAAGTTGGAACAAAGTAATAATTGATTAATTATGGAAATGAATGATTCTCTCCGATAACAAGATCAATCACAGAGTTCGTACTATGGGTAGGCCGAGATGTCTTCAGCTGCAATTATTAATATAGGAATTCGGTGCCTAACCTCGCACGCGCCGGGAGCACGCTCGGTACATTTGTACCGCGAATGAGAAAATAAGAAACAGCGGGTGGGGACGGAATCGCGGATGCAGGACCGGCGCGAGACTATTACGTGCAGCGTACAGCGAATATATGACTTTATGAAATAAGTAATACGGCAGGGTTACTCGTTCACCTTAGTATTACGAACATTCACCAACACTCGCATCTTATGCATAAACACAGACTAGTACTATTTTAAAACAACTCTAGCACACTTATTTAGAGTATACCAAAAAAGGTAACTTAAATTGAATCATATAAGAGTTACCCACCGCTTACCTGAGGCTGTTATAAGGGGTAGCGGCGCCCTTTCGTCAGCCTGGCTTATTCACTTCCTAGGCCCGTCTCCCGTCCATCTGGGACTGACGTTAACTCTTATTTTATTTACGAAAATCAAAGAGATTTGAGCAGTTAACGATACGCTTATGTTTCAAACTCATTTTTTGGTTTGAGTATTACATATTCACTATTCTACTACCACCCAAAACTTTATTAATCTAACTAGGTTTGTCTGTTTTCAGACGAATAAACATTGTTATAATTTTATGCTTGTTTTTTAATGCAGTATAGTATAAGAAAATACAGTATTTTATTATGATAAAATGGTTTATAGTTTATATACTCCGCGGCAAATTCATTATAGAATTGGAGATGTTTGTTGGATTTCTCACAACTATCCACAATTTGTAAACATTAACAAAAGTATGTAACCACTGGTATTTTTGAAACCGTATATACCGATGTCAACAGTTGTAAACCTCCACGTCTGTCTTTCGCAAACCCAACCACATTTTGTGCTAATGTTTTAAAATAGTAATATTAAGCTACCCCTATAAACAATTGCTAAGTTTTTCACTTCCAGCAATAACTTAAGCCGGGACTGGCGGGTATGTCTAAAATATGGCGGGTCGGGAACTTCATTTGGAGCGGTGATAGGCTTGACGACACCCCGCGGGTAGGGGAAGGGGGATATGTCGGCCGGGGGGGGACGGGTTATGGAAGATGAAAAAGTTGACGGAAGTCGGTGGCGAGGGGGCGAGGGGTGGATGCCAGCGATGAAAATGTAAATGAAAGGATTTTGTAATTAGTTGTAGCGAAACAGCTTCCATCTCGTGAGGAATGATGGGAGATTTTGGAATTTTTTGTGAAGCTAAACAAAATTGTGATTTGCTTGATTAAAATTTTGTTACCGAACTCTTTTTAATCTGTTTAATTAAATACTTTAGTGTATTGCGTAACTTTGCTGAGCATTTAAGGTCCTTCTGAGATATACATTTATTTTTATTTTTAAATGTTTACTACGAATATACACGACGTACTCAACAATCTCCTATTTATATAAATACATTTTAATATCTTGAATGAACATTTTTTCTTCATCTACCTACTTATAAAATGCAATAAGACGATTTGGACAGAAAACATATATATGAACTGTGACATCTTATTTATTTACAGCTTTCAATTAAATTTGATATATTTTTCTTTCAAAATTAGTGATTTTAATATTTTAATTTAAATAAAGTGTGACAGTTCATTCTAAGTGTGACAGTTCATTCTAAGTGTGACAGTTCATTCTTTCTGCCTACCCTTTCGGGGAGACGGCGTGATGGTTAGTTAGTTAGTTAGTTGGTAATTTGTTTTGTAACCACTTGTATAATATTTAGAAAAAATATATATTACCAAAATAAATTATTATTTTTACAGCCTTTTAAGAATATTATTAAAATGAAGTAATAACGATTGTCCTTTATTTTAAAGAATACGGTTATTTTGGAAGACTCCATAATCCATAATTTGATAAAAAGGTATTTCATCCCAGTTATAATGAACTTAATTTCTTAAATCGCAGATTTTTTTTTCATAAGTAAAATAATTAAAAAAATAGTTGTATTTTCAGTAGATCTTAATTAAATTTTAAATATCTTGAAGCGTGAACAGTTGAAAGGGTAAAAATGAGAATTAAGAAGCTTTCATTAATGAAAACCAAACATCCCCTATTGCATTATAGCCCTCGGTCTCTATACATTTGCAGTCAGAGTAATCAAATCAGCGATGCCACCCAGTTGGTAACAAAAAAATCAAAGCTCAAAACAGAAAATATTTACAACAATATCTCGTAATTTGGGCGCATAATGAATTTTGAAATAATTGAGTCACTGTTATTATTTGTGTCTGTGTTAAAAATGAAAATGAAGGGAGATACAAATCATGTAGGTATCCCTTGATTCATTCAAAGGGCTTGCTCATCAAACAGACCTAGAGTGCAAGGGTGGCCCGGAGTAATTCAAAATGCATAGAAACATCAAGACTAATCACGATTCAGACTAATGTAAAATCGATTACACCGATAAAAAAATTTTTTTTTTCAATACACTGCATTTCAATTAGTATGTCGGGGTTAAATACATAACCCAGATAAACATATTTCATGAAGAAATACATGACACGAATAAACACAAAAACGCTGACCCAAGACCTACTTATCAAATTTGATGACACGGAGGCCTAGATTCGTTCAGGTTTGGTCATTAGGTCGGGCATCGTAGATGACGAAAGCAAAGCATATAAAAGCAGTACTTCCGAGCACCCAATAGGATCAGTTACTCTTACGACTTCTAACAGACGCGAGTCTACGTTAATAAGTCCACGCCACGAGAGATATCGGACTCGCTCCGACGCCGAGCTACGAAGCTAAGGCAGTCCACTCTAAACGTCAGTCAACTCTAAACGTCAGCCTGTATCGCGATCTCGAAGAGACGCGAGTCTCCACTACCCAGTCTACGTACGAGAAACCTCCGACGACTCCTCGCTCCAGCCACTCGACGATACCGCCCAGCGAGCCCTCATCCTCTACGACTCACCACCGGACTCCGCCCCGCTGCTATCAACATCCAGCCACGCTCCATCACGAGTATATCATACAGTTTATGTGTAATTACTTGTGATCCGCAATAAACGCTGAAACCTCCGCCGTCTTTCAACTCTCACCACAAATCCCCACAGTGGTGACCCCGACGTTTAAAACATTTTTTAATCAGGAGAATGGCGTTGGGTTCATTCATACAATATACGTCTTTTATGTTAGTGAAAGTACGTTCAGAAGACAAATACTCTTGACTTTAGAGAGTATCTTATCTTCCTAATGTCGGACCATCTCTCACGCGTTCTTGGTATTATATTGTATATATATAATATATAATATAATATGTTATCTGTTATCAATAGATGCCTTAAACATTTGTGGAGTTTGTAATGCCCGTTTAGTTAATTAACTGATTTGATTGGATTTGATATACGTACTTTATATTGTATTTAAGATGATGTAGGTATACTCAATACACATCTAGATAAATCAATTAACGTAAAGACGGTGTTTTGATGTACATGCGCATACCATAAATAACTATTGTTTCACCATTTAAATTACTATTGTTTAATAATTAAATAATATAATATTTTGGTAGAAGGATTTTAAAAAGTTTTAGATATTTTGGTTTATTTATTCTTATTTGAGCATAAAAAGTGGAAAAATCATAACATTCGATAACCGTTGCTATTTTAAACTAAAAGTGCCAATATGAAGTTCCTTGTAAATATGAATTTCCAAATTTCGAAATGATGTTATAATTAATAGATGTTTACATCATTAAAGGGTATAGTTATTGTATTGAATCTCATGATATGTAATAGGTTTATCGTCATTTTTTCCCCGTAAATTCTACAACAGACCAAAGACCATGTGAATCTCAAACTGTCATCTCCGGGAATCTAACTAGCGCAATCATAGCTTGTTAAGCCTTCAGTGTGGCAATCATATCTGTTGCCACTCTGACACGAAGATCGTCTTTGAGTTTTACACCACCAAAAACTATAAACATCATTGTTGATTTAAAAATTAATCTTTATTTAATTTTTTTTAAAGTTCACGAGCTGCTCTGTCGTGCAGCTCGGAAGGGGTTTGCCAAATTACAAAAATGGAGGTGGGTTTAAAATTGCTACGAAAGGGACGTTAATAGCAGAAGGCAGGACTCCGGGGGGCGTGGGGGTGGCTGAAGCATCAAAATACTTTTGTTGATATGCTTGTCAGGCGGGCGAACTTCACGATGTTTTCATTTGCTTTACAAAGCGTACAGAAAATATTCATCTCCCGCCAGAGCTCCTGCGGTTTACAGCAATTTACTCCTATCAGAGCCCGATATTTATACTGTGGTATTTTAAATAAGGAATTTCCTTATTTAATTTTATAATTTGATAAAAAAAAATTGACCGGTCACGACAGCATCCTGCTACCATATTTAGTTTTACAATGTCCACTCGTAAAACAGGGAGAAATATTTCCATAAAAACGGTGCCGGTATTCTATTTTTTACAGGTATTATCTTTCTTAACTTGTAAGTAATTGAACTACAATACAATATTTCATTCTTGCGAAGCACTTAATTTGTGTTGTGGTTATTAAAAATAATTTGAAAAATTGGTGTACTTGTTTCTACACAAAGTTGGGTACACACAATACGCGGGACAGTAAGTAAAGAGATTTTTTTAACGGAAAGTTTGATGAAAACTGAAGGCCTCGGAGAGAGGTCATGAGAGAGAAGTTCCGTGGCATAAGGAGCCAACTTTATGTTATCATATTTATAATATATAACATTACGGTACATGAAATATTTTATGTACCGTTTGAGAATTACAGCGAACAGCATCCTTAATAATCATTTTTCGATTTTCATGATACAACGTATCCATGAATCCCGGCGATGTTCCAAACCAGGAAACTTAAAAGCCGAGTGGGAGGGGGTCTCGTATTGTGATGGAATGTCATTCGCCCTCCGGGGGGTTCAAACTTTTATAATAAATGAGAGGCAACTTGAACAAGCAATGTCTTAATGGCGCTCTCAACCAGAGACTGGATGATCTTTCCCTTAGAGACAACGGAGTAACGGAAAAATTACTGAATGCGTGGGGCTATTTTTTTTATCGAAAATAACTAACTTAATGATCACCGTTCAGTATCCCCAGAGTACTCGAATATACTAGATAGTTCTAGCCTTACATACTCGTTATTAATCAGATTATCTTCATCCATAGATCATATATTTTTATGTTTGATTTATTTGCGAAACGCCCATTAATTAATGTTTAATAACTGGCAACGATGGCAAACAATGTATGTCAACGTGTGGAGTTACTATACTGGAAACGATAAAATGTCGGCAAAACCTTCCATCACAATTGCAAGAGAAGAGGAGAGATATGGTTATTTAAGGATCATACCTACAAAACTGACTTGCAATTGGCACAATTAAGATGAATAAGAAATGAAAAAATAAAAGTCACTTCCCGAAATGACAATGTTTAATAATTAAATAATTAAATAATTAAGTTGTTATGTAAAGGAAGTACCGTTAAACCTAGCTATGCTAAATACAACACGACAATACTAAAACCGACGAACAAAAACTTATACGCCATAACTATATACGCCATAAGTTTGGATATTAATTTAAATTTAGTGATGTTTACAAAGTAATAAACATTGTTAAAAAAATGTTTTAAATTATTAAGGAGAATTTATAAGACCAAAATATATAAGTTTTAAATCAGAAAGTTCCTTAAAAATGATTGGATCTAAAACCAAAAATCTTAGTTACACCCTTGAGCCCAGCTCTCTCGTATGCTAAGAAGAATGTTTCATTAGGAAAACGAAGGAAAACTGTCATTTCTAGGGCGTAACAAATTGGAAGATTGGGCAGGTACAGTCCGTTTCACACAACCTTGCATTTATAACTGAGTAATAACTTATATTCCTCCTCATTTGCGAAAACGAAATGAGTTAAATACTTATTCTTCTTCTTCTTCCGCATTTTTCCCCCTGGAGAACTGCTGGATATGGACATCTTCTATTTTTCTCCACTTATCGCTGTCTTGTCCCTTCCGCATCAAGGTCCAACTATTTGGTAAATGTAGTCAGGAAGTAGAAGTCAGGAAGCTAACTAAAAGATGGCTATCTTTTAGTTGGCTTCCTGACTTCTTCTTCTTCGATGGCCCTACAGCCCATATCGAGCCTTAGCCTCCAGTATTTTTCGCCTCCAACTCCTCCTGTCCTCCGCTACGACCCTCCAATCTGACACTCGTAACAATTTCGCCTCATCTCTCCCAACTTCATCCTCCCATCGCAGCCTTGGTCGTCCAATTGGTCTTCTAACACCTGGGTGCCACACTAGTGATCTTTTTGGGGTTCGCGATGACGGCATCCTCTGCACGTGACCGGCCCATCTCAGTCTATTCAGTCTGACCTGTGTGGAGAGACTGGGAGCTTTGTAAATATAGTACAGCTCGTCATTATGCCGCACTCTCCAGCCTTCACCGTCATTCGCAGGTCCTAGAATTCGGCGCAGCACCCTTCTCTCAAAAGTATCCAGTCGCTCTGCTGATTTTGCTGTCATTGTCCACGCCTCACATCAATAGGTCACTACTGTTCGGATGATTGTTTTGTACAGGATGATTTTGGTTTGGCTTCCTGACACTCATTTTAATTGTCTCATTTTAAGGCTTTCATTGGAGTACGGTATTCTGGATGTCCATCATACAACTCTTGTATAGTTTTAGTCTCCTCGATGAAATTATACCAAACACCTCGATCCTGCACCTTTTGTTCCCAGCAGTCCGTTTCGCAGAACCTAGTCAGATCAGCTATTATCCATTAGGCTAGGTCTTTTAGAGGTCTAACTTGGGTCAACCTTGGAACCTGCGGGATCTTTATTGCTCTTGTCTCTCAGGCTCGATCCATGCTAGGCGACCGGCTCCCACAGTGCTCGGTTTAAAGACCTGGTGGTTCACTGAACAGATATCTTGGTTGCTCTTGTTTTGTCGTAAAAATCGACCGGTGTGAAAGTTGAGGATCTAATAAAGTGTTTCACGATCCAAACGTCCAGGAAAATGTGTGTTATGAAAATTCCATACATAAGTTTTTATTCACTGAGAGTGTCGCTACAGCTGTTTTGCCAACCGATGTTGGCATCATCAGGTGTTACAATGAACTGAGTTTATTATAACACCTGGTGATGCCAACATTGGTTGGTGAAACAGCTGTCGCGACACTCTCAGTGAATAAAAATAAATTGTGATATTATAACAGTGTTATAAATTTTAACAGTAATAATGTTAAAGTATCAAAGTGTTTCGACCAAAACAATGGACTATTCATATTTTTGTAATTAAAGAGGAATAAAATCCATCTTATCGTTGGTGAGACTATAATAAATAACCTCTGCTTTCCGAGCGTGTGATTTCTGATAAATCTGTTTTATAATATTATATGTATTAAAAGTTTTAAATATATAAGTAAGAATAATAGGTTAGATATCTACATCGACAGTTGATGTTATAGCGATGGTAGTGTAGTCTGTTTCCGCAACATTGCTTATCCGCATTCCTGGCGATTTTAAAGCGGATATGTCCTCAAATTTACATACCTTGACATTTCCTGACGTTGGAACAATATCGTATGCATAGCGTTATCTACAAGAGTGCACTTAAAGAAGTAACTTGTAATCATTTCGAACTACTTACTACTATTATACTAGGTCTAAGCGAAACAGTAAGCGTGCATAAATATTTCCTCAAACTTTATATAAATTTAAAACTATTTCCTTTATACGATATTAAGAGCACTCAACTGCATATAATGTTTATATCTTAAAAGACTATCAATATGTAGACAAAACAACATTCAAATAATTAAAAATTTTAATGTAGTTCGTTCATTCATAACGAATCAGTGTAAACAAACATTGAATATCATTGTTTACGAGTTTTTGTTTAAATAAAATTTCATGGACAGCCAATGCTTTAATGGATTCATGTTTGCTACGGAAAAATGACTACGTAATTTCTATCTAATTGCACTGAATGCTTGGACAAATTTAAACTATTACAATTACTGATAACACAGAAATAAATGTAAAAAAACAATAATATGCATACGTAGAGTTAATTCAATTGCAGTGTTGTTAATTATACAATATTCACAGAATGTGACCTTTCTAAGGCATTATTAAATGCAACGTTTGATGCACTGGAAAGGCGAAACATGTCACTGCCGTAAATTATATTGTAATAAAACTTGAAAACCGACGTTTTCAAGTTTTAAAACCGAATAATAAATGACTGTGTATTTCTTCTATATAAGCCATACTTTGTGTTGTTGTGATGCTTTATTTCACATTTTCTTTTGTTACTTTGTATATACAACACTTATATTAAAAAAAAATACATAGACATGTTTCGGACAACAAGTTCAGTGATACATATTATAAAGATACATTTAAAAAAATATTATAAAATTGTTTACATGATCTGACAGATGTTATAAAGATTTATGTCGCACAAAATGAGATTGTGGACATGTGAGTCACCCAAAACATAAACGTGGACATGACAGTCACCCAAAATATGAAAGTAAAAGAGACAGTATATAGTGTTGTAACAATACAATTGTAAATTCACATTGCACAGATAATTATTATTTACTACAAGCATTTATATATTATATTTGCAAATCACTTTTAAACAAGCATTATAATTTTCTTGTAGTATTCAACCTGCATATGAATAACTCAGGTGTAATTGGGTATAAAGTTCTGCCTGTTTTTCACTGCCTTTTTTTCCGTTACGCTCCTAATTAAATTAAAGCTGCCACCATGAATGCACTCTTCTACCGTGCCTGCACTGAGATATGCGTCGGGTAATTTGTGCGCCGAGTGCATTTCAATATCACCTCTGCCGGATCAGATAAGAAAAAATAAACATTGAAATTCTTAATTATTCCGCTATAAGTCACATTGACCACTCAGATACTACTTTACTTACTACAGGGTGGGCTAAAAAAATTAACGCTTTTTCTTTAATATAAAAAATGAATTATAATAAAAATGTATTAAAAACATGGTTTATAACCATTAGCGTGTTTTTGCATACATAACACTCTGTATAATATACATTATGGAAATCTCATAAGTTTCATAGTTTCTAAAATAATTATGTAAAACTTCAAATTAAGTAATTAATACAAATGAAAATGTCTGTTTTCTAGAAGTTTTATTATAATTTACGGGAATGACACGTTTCGCCTTTCTTATACCATAGAGAGGTCATATTGTGTGAATATTATATAATTTATAACACCGCAATTGAATTAACTGCATATATGCATAATCTTGTTTTATATACGAGTATTTATATCAGTTCAATTTATTTTATTATAATTTAGTTATTACAGTTATATGCAGTCAATTTATTTCATTAAAATATATTACAAACGAAACTAAAGTTTAAGGTATCTTTTGAGAGCACGAGAGATGGTTCAACTTTATGAAGACAAGATACTTTCTAAACTCAAAATTGATTGTCTTCTAAACGTACATTCACTAATATGAAAAACGTTAATCTACGAGAAGATCATATTCAGCTGACTGATTGCTCATTCCACCGGTGTCATCAGAGGCGGTTAGTTCTAGTGGTTGGTAGGTAAAACAATCTATGCTGTCGCTGTCGGAGATATCTATAAGGAACAAAAATACCAACTTCTTCCCGCACGGCTCAGTTCTTGAAATATTCTCTGATTAATCTAACGATGAATTAAATGTATCGTCTTCCTATAAACAATAATGAAACTTCTAGAAAAAGAATGTCTGAAACATATGATAATGCCTTAGGGAGGCGAAACACTTAATTTTCATAAAATATAATATAACTTCCATTAAACATATTCATGATTCAATCTCATCAGTCGCAACTCATTCACCGAGATTTTAACACAGGCTCTAATCCTAGGGCTCCTATCGTGTATTTCACTTTTATCATTTTATGAAAGAGTTAAAAAATTGGTAAGTATTAGTTTTTGGAATTTAAATAATAGGGCGAATAATGAACCAATAGTGGAGAAGAATAGTCGTTATGTGCCAGGGGCCGGAGAGATAGAGAGGGCGAGGTTCAGCCGTAGGAGCAGAATATCCCAGTCCGGAGTGTGACAAAGTCTGTCATTCCAGGATAGGATTATTAAGTCACTTCAGGTGGCACAGAAGAGAGACCTTTATAGTTTTTGTGTTCCTTATGCTCGTATCCGACGGCAATGGGCATTTATTGGAATTTAAAGTAGTAAACTAAAGATCATTTTATAAACTTACATTACTTGTCGACCACTGCTGGACATAGGCTTTCCCCATACTTCTCCACGTATTCTTGTTTTTGCCCTTCGCATACAGTCACCAGCAATTTTTCGAACGTCAACAGACCATCGTGTGAGGGATCTCCTTCTGCTTTTTATTATGCTCACGAGGTGTCCATACTAGTTCGTAACCATTTTCGAACTCCTTGTTAATTTTACAAAAGTACTCTCAAATAGAGCAGTCACTGCGGAATGACATCATTATCAATATGGATAATAATTTTATCAACATTAGTTGGCGAAATAGCTGTAGCGATAATTTTATAGAATTTGAATAAATAAATCATGATTTTAAAACAGTGTTCCTAATAACACGGTTAAAACTGTTAATTTGGTTGTAACAAATTCTGTGGCGTATTATGCAGTTCTTTTTACATTGAAGCGTGTTTGCTATATCCCGAATGTTAATTATTTGCAATATACATAATACATAATTCATCGCTTAGCAGAGGTGCTCAAATTACAAACAGAGTTCCGACGACGAAGGATGATAATGAAAACAACTAAAATTAATATATTCATAACACTCCATCAGAAAATTAGATGTTCATTCAATATCTACTCTTATAAAAATTAAGGTATTTTATCATATTAGAG
This sequence comes from Lepidostoma basale, assembly GCA_022606425.2. Taxonomy (NCBI): domain Eukaryota; kingdom Metazoa; phylum Arthropoda; class Insecta; order Trichoptera; family Lepidostomatidae; genus Lepidostoma; species Lepidostoma basale. The sequence goes on along the minus strand of JAHDVF020001344.1, from coordinate 258,930 downwards.
GGATTCAATAAAAAAAACATAAAATAAGAAACCTTAAGTATAAGTTTTATATCTACAAATTATATAACACCTAGAAAAGAACCACTTTGATTTCTAGCAAGAAATAAATGTTGAATAAATCAGTAGGATGACGTTTCTTGAAAAATGGTGCACTCGAATCGCTTTCCCGACCTACATCTGAAAGGCAGATAGGTTCTGCATAGCGGATTGTGTGATTTGGAGGAATGGTCGATTTTTCAGGGATTATGCTATAATCAAAAAAGAAAGACATCTTTAGTATAGTTACAGGATCCGTATTCAATGTGATGATTCAATATGGAGAGTAAATTAATTTCTTCTGTATACGTCATACTTTGTGTTGTTATGATGCTTTATTTCTCTTTTTCTTTTTTATATACTTTGTATATACGAGTACAACACTTATATTAAAAAAATAAAATTACAAATACATGTTTCGGACAACCAGTCCTTCTTCGGTGATACATATTATCGATACGTATTGTACATATTATTAACTAATTTATACATATTATTAATTAATATTTATCACTCATATATTTTTAATTAATAAGTATCACTGAAGAAGGACTAATTATCCGAAACATATCTATGTATTTTTTATTTTTTTAATATAAGTGTTGTATATACAAAGTATATATAAAAGAGAAAAAGAGGAATAATGAATAAATTAATTTAATAATATGATTAGAGATGAAAATTCTGAGAAAAAAATTTGGATCCACGCTGGAGATCCACAGAATCAAAAAAAATCTTGATCTTGAAGTACTGTTTAACCAGGACACAGTTGTGAGCTTTTGTAAGTCTCAATGCCTAGGGTAGGCTGGTCATGTAGAAAGAATGCCAGATAATAGAACACCAAAAATTATATCCAGATTGGTGCCCCCGAAAAAAATAACCAAGAGGCAGACCGAGGAAAAGATAGGCGGATTGCGTGGAAGAAAATTGGGAGAAAATGTAAGGAACTGGAGAATGGAGATAGATGGCCGGAGATAGAAGTCAGTGGAGGACAATTGTGGAGGAGGCCAAGTAGCACACCGGGATATAGAACTGAGAAGTAGTAGTAATAATATGATTTTTAAGTTCTTCACTCCAGTAGTTTGTTATTCTAGCATAAAAGAAGTAACACGGAGACCAATAACATGAAGTAACCGAACCATCTTTTATGTTTTTTTATGTTTTTTTAACTTAAACATTCACAAACAATACGTTTATCTCCGGCAATGCTATTTTAATTTCAAACACGCTCGTAAAACGTAATTAACTATATATAAAAATAAAATAATAATTATGTTCCACACTTCTTTTAAAAATAATGTTAGTTAGAAGCATTATAAATCGCTCCCTGTCATACAAATTATTAACAGCAAACAATGGACTGAGCCAGGTGTGTGAATATTAAGCACGCTTTTTATAAGTAGAAACAATAAATTACTATTCATCTCATAATCACTCACGTAAAAAAACATGCAAGGTAACCTTAAAACCTGACCGCGAGCAACCAAGATACTCCTGCAAAAGGTGCAAAACATATCAGTGTTCACTTACTGTGTAAATCACTCTACTGTGATTATCATATAAATAATTAGTTTGTCCTTATTCATCGCTGTTGTGCTTGGGATATCATTGTCATAATTACAGCACACATGGAACAACAATGCAAAAACATTTTTTTTTACGATTTTAAAAGCTTCTTTAATATGTTTCGTCAATCTCCAGTACTCTTATCCGTAACTGGTTGGTTTTCTTATAGTTTACGTGACTATTAGTGCTAGGCAGAAAAAATATACTGCCACCCTGTTCTGTTCTGACATACTTCACTTGATTCCTCTACATTCAAACATCTTGTCATGCACGCACGTCGATTTCTCCGACGCCTCACGTGACCGACATTTAATATTTGATTGAATAGATCGTGCCACGTTTTCCTCAGCCTTCCTTTATTTCTAGTTCTTTTCACGTCGTTTACATATACCTTCTTCGCCATTCTGTCTTCAATCATTCTTTCCATGTGTCCATACTATCTTAACGACCCTTTCATTATTTTGTTCATAACACTTTCATTCGTACCGAATTCACTTCTATACTTGCATTTGACACTTTATCATATACAGATTTATCACACATTCGTCTTAGAGATCTCATTTCTACTGCGTTTATTCTACTTCCATCCTTTGTTTGCCTATTCTATGCTTCACTTCCATACAACAGGGTCGGCACAAGAACACCATGATGCAAGCAAGACACTGAGAGATCGCGCGTGGAACACCAGAATAAGATAGATATGTGGATGAGGATATTATAAGATGGAGCAGACAGCAAAAAAGGGACTGGTACGGTCATGTTCAAAGAACGTACACCACCAGACTCCCCTATATTGCATTGCATAATCAGTCCAATGGGACTCGTCCCCGTGGAAGACCTCCTAAAAGATGGAAGGACAGCTGGGAATCTACCCCACAAGAGGAGCAACACTCTGGAGAACAGACCACATAGGTCGACAACAAGGAAGAAGAAGAAGAAGAAGAACACTATTTTTTCAATGCTAATATTTTTCAAATAAATGATGAACAAATTAAGAAAAAATAGTACAATTTTAGCTGATACACGCCAATAACTTTCATAAAATGAATAAAGTTATCATATTACCTGAGAAAATATTTGTAAGATGAAATCAATTCAGAGTTTTGAACACACGAACCTCAATATTGTCTCCCACACAATTTTTTTAAATGCTTTTATATATATTTTATTTATGGCTTAATACCGACATACATGTCAACTTAAACTAAAATTTGCAAGACGCGGTGGTGAAATCATCGGTTTTTGAGACAATGAAAATTAAGTTACCTCTAATGTGCAAATATTAGGTTCTTACATATGAAATTGGCGTTTTGTATGGGAGGAACATAAAGTTGATTTTTTTTAAATATAATATATTTATTTAATCAAAGTATATACCATTGCTATCTATGTACTTTTTCCATCTCATAGGTAGTTCATCGATCCCTTTACTAAAAAAAACATTCGGACGGGAATCAATAAAATCTTTGAAGTCGGTTGGGACTGCCCCATCGCAGTTGAATTTTTTCCCTTGCAAGAAGTTATCCAAATTTCGAAAAAAAAAAATAATCTGTTGGGGCAAGGTCCGGAGAGTACGGTGGATGTCTTAGACATTCCAATTGAAGCTCTTCTAATTTGGTAGCCGTCTGTTGTGCAGTGTGTGGTCTAGCGTTATCATGAAGCAGCAGTGGCCTAGAGCGATTAACCAGCCTCGGTTGTTTAGCAGCTAGCTTTTCCATCATGGTTTGCAGTTGCTGACAATAGACATCTGCCGTAATCGTCTGGCCAGATTTAAGAAAGCTGTAGTGAACGACACCAGCACTAGTCCACCAAACGCTCACAAGTAACTTTTTTGGAGTCAATTTTCGCTTGGGGCATGGTTTGGCTGGTTCGGCAGGGTTCAGCCATTGCGATGAGCACTTCCGATTATCATACAGGATCCACTTTTCATCACAGGTAATGATTCGATTCAAAATCCCTTCATTATTGTGCCGGTTGAGTAATGCAACGCAGCAGTCAACGCGCGTTTGTTGATTTGCTTCACTCAATTCGTGAGGTACCCACCTTTCAAGCTTTTTCACCTTCCCAATTTTCTTCAAGTGGATTAAAACAGTTTTATCACTAACATCGCAGCCTGCAGCTAACTCGGACGTGGTTTGCGATGGATCCGCTTCCACAATAGCCTTCAATTCTTCATTATCAACTTTGGTCTCCGGCCGTCCACGGGGCTTGTTCTGCAGGTCGAAATTTCCAGAACGAAAATATTGGGACCAAAAACGCACTGTGTTTTCTTTTGCGGCACCGTCGCCATACACACCATTAATCCTTCGAGCCGTTTCTGCAGCACTGGTGCCACGGTGGAACTCGTACTTGTAAATAACGCGATATTTCAAGTTTTCCATTTTGTAAACTGAGTGACGCAAAGAAAAAAAACAATTGAGGAAAAAACAAACGAATTATAATTTTCGAAACAAAAATACTTGAGTAAATAGCTGTATAAATTTGAATTTGGAATTCCTAACCAAAGAGAAAATATTTGAGATCAAAGTTGCCAGTACGGCAAAACGCCAATTTCATATGTAAGGACCTAATATTATGGTAAGGTCATTTTTAAAATTGATATATCTTACTGTTCCTACTATATTCTCAATACTTCTCAGATTGGGATGGGCTGGACATGTACGAAAAATTCCGCAAGGCGTATTAAGGTAATGATGACTAGACATCCAGTGGGTGGGAGAAAGATTGGAAAAGCTAGGCTGAGGTAAGCTATCGAAGAAGATATAATATATTATTGTCAAAAATAATATGCAAATCCTTATTTGTGTATTTTCACAGGGTAAAGAAACAATGAAATTACCTATATAGGTTAAGGTGTTAACACTGCGAAATGTAATCGTTAATTTGGTTCAATTTAAAACACCGTATAATCCACTTTTTTTTGTTTTATCGGATCAACCGGTTTCTATCACACTAAAGCTTCGTCAGGGTTGCAAAAACATACTAACAAAGCTACGGCTTGAGCGTAACCGGTTGCTTCGATGAAAAAAAAATCAAGTGGTGTAAAAATACATCACATACAAATTTACGTTTTATTAAAAAATAATAATCAGTTACGTAACTTCTTATTTTTATTATTACGAATTAAAAAAAATAATTAAATAACATGTTTATACGAACATAACGTTTGAAACGTGTTTAATCGTGTAAAAATAATATTTTAACAGATTATAAAACCTGTTATGTTAGAAAAATGATTAATTATATGTGTATCTACTTACTGCTTTTTGTACGTTATAATATTGATAAATTAACAACTTAATTTAATACATACATATTGCTAGTCAAAACAATGACGTTTTTTTAAAAACCTGTTTGAGCCATTTAAATTCATTAAAAAACATCCCATGCAAATTTCGTTGTGCTTACTAACATAACATATGAATATATATAACTACCTTTAGTTATCCACTCAACAAGTTTCCCAAGATAGGAAACGCTGATAAGGACATTCAATTATCATAAAATAACATATAATATGTTTATGTAATTTGTTTTAATCTAAATTTGCATTTAACTTGTTTTAGTGATGAAACCACAAATAATATTATTTTAATTCAATTAAGGAATATTTAAAAAGCATACTTAAAATATCAACTCGTATTTTAAGTTATAAAACAAATATAACATCATATAACTTCTAAATGCCATTGCCAACAATTAATAGATTATTCCATCGTGTTTGTAAATTTAACGTAATGCTTGATTATATTTCTATGGGGGTAATTATTTTGAGTTGCATTGAAAAAATAACAATAAAAAAATAGTGTTATTATTTGAATTTTCACGGTAGAAGTTGTAATTAATGAAAATAGAAAAAATGTAAAAAAATCATTTTAAAATTTCTATTTAGTTTTAATCTACTGATGTGTGTGTCTTCGACCGGTTTCGGCAGCTCGCTGCCATTTTATGGTTGCCTTAGATAACTAGAATATAAAAATGAGCTGCCGAAACCGGTCGAAGACACAAACATTTAAAAAATATATTTTACATTATTTTTTATTAATTCATTTATTATGATATTTAAGAAAATAATACTCGTAAACGAGTATTATAGGCGTAAAAATGTAGTACAACCCGTAAGCACCTTCTAAATATTAGTGACGAATTTTTATGAATTAAAACACTGTTTTTCCTGTTTTATATCGTTCTCCCGATAATGAAGGTATAAGGCCTTCGAAACATGTCGAGAAAAATAAACTCAAAAGTGTAAAAAACAGTGTTTTAATTCATAAAAAATCATCATTATGGAATCCCACAGTGTTAACGCCTAGTTTATCTAAAAAAAAATATATGTGAATTTTTAAAGTAATTGATTCAAAAATTCTCCTTTCAAATTCTAACATTTTATGGATTATGTAAATGTAAGCTTAATTTTTAAACGTAATATTTCAGGCTGATTGGAAAATTAAGAATATTTGAATAGCTTTTCATAAACATTGTATTTTCACAACACTTTATTAGACTCTTCACAAATACTTTTTTTTGTTGGTACTCGTGCTCATGTGGTACTCATCTTCAGTATACAGATGTCAACTTATCAAAATTTAATATAGTGTAATAGTGTATAATAAAAGTGTGATGAAAATACAATGTGTTTTTGGATCTATAACACAAATGGAAGAGCCATGTTAGGAATAAGCTTAAGAGACAGAGTCAGAAACGATACGGTGAGAGAAAAAACAAAGGTCACTGACATCATCCACCGGGTGGCGACTCTAAAGTGGCAATGGGCAGGTCACGTAGCCAGAAGCTTAGATGAAAAGTGGACAAGAATAATGCTGACTTGGAGACCGTGGACGGCAAAGATAAGTGCAGGGCGACCGCAACTACGGTGGAAGGATGATCTGAACAGACACGTCAGAAAAACCTGGATGCAGTTTGCACAGGACAGAGTGACATAGAAGCGAATGGAGGAGGCCTTTGTTCAGGAGTGAACGGGAATAAGCTGAGGAAGAAGTAGAAGAAGAATGTAATGGGAAGGCGAATATGGAAAAAATATCAGTATTTCAGCTACGTAGATATTATATGACGTAAAATAGATATGTATTATATTTTATCAGGTTAGTCCGACGAGGATAAACAATGAACGCAATATGCAGAACTCTGAGTATGTTTGCATTTGCATTTTTATCTTTAACTTCCTTCTTGGGCAAATGACCTCTATTCCATCTTACACAACACGCACTTATCCCCATTTCGCGTACTAATTAGTTTGGCTCACAAGCAGTGTAAATTACCCGAACAAAAATAAAAAATGCAAATCTCACTAACCTGACTCATTAGTCGGAGCAGTATGGAGTCCGCGGATTAAAATAATATTTTCATTGTTTCAGAAATAATACATCAATTAGAAATCGAAAGGAAAGTCATGTGACCAAAATCATAGACGGAGTTATGTCACACCGAGACAGAAGCACAATGGGCTATTTGAAATTTCATGCCATTTGGTACTCAATGTCTTTAGCTACAACATGTTATGCGAGGCATTGCCACCAGAGTTCGCTCGAAGGATTATTAAGTCTGGCTTGCGGTTTCGCTAATGATTTCATCTGATTGTTTAGGTTTCAAGCTACGTCTTTGGATGAGACAGTTCCCTCTATATGTCGAGGCTGATTATGGAGCTGCGAACCAATAGCTCTCAAAGCGATTTGGTTATCCCCGATTCAATTGGTATAATTATTGACATACAAAGTAACCTCTGGCTCTAATGTAGGCACTTAACGATTCGTTTTAATAATACCAGTTAATAATTACTCGTAAAATTATACCAGTTTTGTTTTATTGAGGAATGTTAAAAAATACAAGACACAAGAACTTTAAGTCACTTGTTCTCAATATAAAAATATATGTACGTGTAGTTAAATCAATAAATACCAGTTCTGCGTTTAGATGTGTACCTGTTCCAAAGTATGTTGTGTTGTATTAATTATAATAATAAATTTGCTTGATTTACGTAGCGCCGTTTTAATGAATAAATCACATCAAGGGCGCTGGGCGCTATAACTAATTATATTTTTAATAAATCATCACGTATGTGTAGTTGAAGTATAAAATTAAATGAATAATAAAATATCCTAGTGATAAACAATTTTATTTTTTCAAAGACCATTTTGATAGATGTGTATACACTCTCAAATGCCTGTCAATCAAATGTCTTAGCAAGAGAAAACTTGTCATTCCAATTAAATAAAATAAATGTTCCAGAAAACACACGTGTTCATTAAATATTAAATATAGTAAATTGATACCAATGAAGGCATGACTTGGGCATTATAAAATATTATTTGATATTGGATTAGACAGGTGAAACATGTCAGTCAGATAAAATATAATATATATTTTATAAAACAGACGTTTTAATTTGTATTAACTATTTTATATGGAGTTCTATATCATTGTTCAATAAACCACGAATAATTTAATATAGCGTTTTACACCATTGCGTAAGAAATAATAAATACGTTCATTTCGGTTTTCAAAATTAAAATTTTACTACTTCAAAAGTTATAAGAGCCATATGAGGGATCAAAAAGAGTTTATATATTTTCTTTTGCAGTCATTTGTTATGAACATTACTTTACCAATAATTATGTAATCGAGTGTAATTATTTGATTTTTTTTTACTTGCAAAGTTGTCCTTGATTATTCTATCAAGTCGGCACTATCATTTTGTGGAAACAGACATGTACCGATGTGAGAAAAATAATGTTCAACTTCATTCACTTGTAGCCTTCAGTGACACCAAATGGAGACTTTTATAAGTACAAATCAATACTTTGTTCATTGCCAAATTGAATTATAATCTGTCTTTTATAGTCTTAAGAGCCCGTATGGTTATTAGTGTATTGTAATTCTGCGGTTTCATAAGTGTATTCACGACAATAGGCAATTGTTTAGCGGAACGATTGTGCCGTATGCAATAACAGAGAACATTGTTCTTGCATAGTACCTGGACATTTCCGAATCGACAAACTTCTTGAAGGATGTATGAATGTATGAACTTCGAAGGAGATATTGAGAGAAAACGTATTGTTTTCAGATAATTCATTATTCACCTGGAATGCTAATATATGCGTAACAGTGGCGTCGGTTTTCTGAGCGAAACTCTATTAAACGACTAAGAACATTATTGAGTGAGGCTCGCTGAGATGGTTTGTACATATGGAATGAATGGACGAGAGAATAATGGTTATAATTATATGTTTTTTTTATTTTAAGAAAGCTGTCTATAAATATTTGTTTTTGCCTACGCTTCCAATTTTTGTGAAAATGTGACACAGCATTATCACCTCCATATTAGTGTGATGATTCTCAACGAAGGCGACACGTCGCGACGTCTAAATTGTCCATGCTGTCAGCATTTCTTTTATTGCGCCAGAAGATTGTTGCTTCTCTATCTCATTCTTCTCCACTTTCAAACTCTCATAAATATTTTTTTTTGCTGTGAAACACAGTGCATTTCCATAAGCATAAAGGTGGTCAGCTCTTGACTGTGCTCTTCCAATAGCTCATATATATCGTTATCATCCACCATTAATATCGTTGTTATCCATCACTAGACCCATGGTATTGGCCAAAGACTCAACCTGACTGCATACTACATGGCTAAAGCTTACTCGTTACGAGAAATTTCCCTCGTTAAGGAAGCATTTTTTTCACAATCTATTTTGCTGGTTATGCGAATTAATAATAATAATAATAAATTGGATAATTTATAGAGCAAGATTTTTATGAATTACTCATCTCAAGGGCGCTGAGAAGGGATTACTCGTTAAAAAAGGTACTCGTTATGAGAGGTTCCACTGTACAACTAAAGGTGTGACTAATATTCACAATGAATCTGTGCTATGTTAAAATTCAAATTAATTCGTTGTTTTTCATTATTCATTCCAAATATCTGGTGTCCCGGTTAACGGTGTCTGGAAGTTCCCTTCTTTCTGGTAAATTTGTATTGTAACTAGAATACTGAAACAAAACCACAGACACAAACGTGTCCTTCCAATGTTAAAATCAATTATTTTTTCTAATTTCGACATAGACGTTAGATCAACGAAAAATTTAAGAGCTAATGCCGTGCGCTCGCCTACTTAGACCCAGAAACCATTCAAATGCCTATCTGTAACCGATTTTGAAGGTGTTACTCCCACATTTGCAAATATTCTCCCCAAAGAGATAAAACTGTACTTATGAAACTATCTAAAAATTAAAATGAAATCTACAAAACACCAAACTTTTTCATTTCCTCATGACTTTTGCTTTTATTAAGTATCTGTAATATGTGCTTAAGTCCAATATACTAATGGCCTGACTACATTAAAATTGTCTATATTGTTTGAATAAATAATTAGATTTTTTTGTGTATAATAATTTATGTCTTAATACGGAATATTTTAACGCCTCTCGTTATTCTTAAAAGCCTAAAACCTCTCCGATATGCTAGGACTATTGACTTTTATTTCTTTATACAAGCTATTCATCATTCAGTTACCACCAGTATTTATATCATTTTATCGATCTAATGAGTCAATTATTATAGGAACTTGTTTTTTAAAGATTAATTTTAACCATTCTTCATTTAAATCATTTTTACAAATAGGTGTTCTTTTATGGCACTGTTTATTAGTTATTTTTTGTATTTTTTCAAATGATATATTGCCGTTGCGTTTTATAATTGCTTTACGAATCATTAAAAAATAATTAAGATCTAATATAACATGACTTTTTCATATACGTCAGAATATGAAATACCACACTCAAGCCGAAATTTAAAAAAAATATATATTTAAACAAAATCCATTACTACTAGTACAAATAATTCCACAAAATAGATGTGTCTTGAATGCATGTAATATTGTCTGAGTTCTGATTAGGCGCAGACTTTAAAGTTTTTTTTACATTTTAAATCTTTTTTTATCTCCTGTCGTATATGTTTAATCTTATCCATATGTTATTGCTTCTTAGAGTCTGTGACACAAAAGAGTATCGAGAAAATTAAACTGGAGTGAGCGCAATTTAATTTAATCTAGATATTTGAATGTTTTTATTATTTCAAATTGTGTTAAAAAAAATACGAGCCGCCTTGCTGTACAGACATAGGAAATCTTCAATGTATTATAACGATGAATGTTGTAAGCGGGTTAACTTTCACGGTTTATGACCCCAAGACAAGGATATTATTCCATGTGTATTTGAAATAACATAGAAATTCAATGTAGCTTCCTTCAACACGTTTAAACTTCTCATTTAACAGAAAATAAGTAATCGAACATGAAAAATAAAAAAAAATGCTTGAATCCTTAAAAACGCCTATTCCTCCGGATATTATATCAACAATAATAGTATATGAGTTCGTGTATTTGGGTTGTATGTTTACAAAATATGGGCGAGTGGAGAGGGATATTGAAAGAAGGGTTGGGGCAGGCAGCAAAGTGAATGGTACACTTAAAGTTGTCATCGCAAACAAAAAACTATACAAAAAAAGCTAAAATGGCAGTGCACAATGGTGTTCTTATACCGACCCTTATGGAAGGAAGCGAACCATGAAACTGCATGAAAATAGAATAAATGCAGTAGAAATGAGATCTCTTAGACGAAAGTGTGGATACTCTGTGTATGATAGAGTGTCGAAAGAAAATATAAAGTGAATGCGGTGCGAATGATGGTGTTATAAACAAAATGATGAAAGGATCATCAAGATGGTTTGGACAATAGAAATAATGAATGAAGAAAGAATTGTAAAAAGAGTATATGTTAACGATTTAAATGGAACTAGAAATAAAGGAAGACCTAAGAAAACGTGGCACGAACAAATAAATCTAATATTGAATGTCGGTCGCGTGAGGAGTCAGAGAAATCGACGCGTGTGCATGACACGACGTATGAATGTCGAGGAAGCGAGAGAAATATGTCAGGAATGAAAAACGTGGCAGTCTATTCTTTCTGCCCACCCCTTCGGGGAGACGGCGTGATAGTTAGTTAGTTTATAATAGTATAATTGTTATTATTTTATAATAACTTAAATTTTAGATCAAGTTGGTTTTATAAAGTAAAACAAAATGAAATATTTCTATTTTTTATTCATTCGGAGTAACCTTCTCTCTATTACTTTGCCCAAAACAGCTATCCCTCATTCACAAGTTTGGTTAATGAAAAAGAATTACTAAATAATGTAAATGGATAACAAATTCTAGGAAGCCAAGAGAGAATTCTTATTCTTCTTCTTAAATTTATCCCATTCGCTAGGGATCAGCTCTTATTGTATGGCTTCTCCAGGAATGTCTGTCTGTCCTGGATGGCGTCTAATGGAACCCAGCCTATTTTTCACTCAGAGAATTATGACACGATTAAATAATTTAAATTAAAAAAGACGAGGAAAGTTTAAATAACGACAACGGCAGCAACATCCTAAAACCGATCAAAACGGATAATTTTGATAATAAAAATTTGATAATACTCTTAGCAAGATTAAATATATCATTCACGCAAAATAAAATTAAACCTTCTGGAAAATAGACGTTTTCATTCGAATTGATTATTTAATGTAGATTTAAATACCTTAGTGATATTGGTAGAAAATGACAAAACCAAAAGTGTTTTCAAAACGCCGTATGGAAGTAAACGAAACACAGATATATAAGGCATAAAATGGCATATACTTCCATCCTGATACTTCTGAACCTTCGTGCTGCCCTGAACATATGTTAATAGCATCTATTTATGTAAGTTGCGAAAAGATTTTGTACGGAACATAGAAACAGTTTAACCAGAACACGTTTTTTGTATTATGCTTTAAATAAATTATCACCTTATATCGTTAGTATCCCTCCGAATAAGCGAGGGGGAATCAATAATATATTGTGGCACAATTTTTGATATACCCAATGGCACTTAAAGTTGTGAGCGAGCTGAATACTAAAGAGTTTCCTTTTGTGGTTCTAGCGCTAGAAGGAAAGTTTCAACACCGAATGCACAAAATCCATTTTATTTTTAAGGATTTTACCATTTCATAATTGCCATTTAAATTTACTTCCAATGAAAAATATTTTTAAGAAAGATGGATCCATAGCATTCGTTAAAAATACAAAAATATGAATTATATAAAAAATATAATGTCATTCTTTAGTTTATTATTTTATTAAATATAAATATTATATAAAACTCTTTATTAAAAAATTAATACGCATGAAAACGTCTGTTTTCTTGAAGATTTATTGTATTTTATGGAAATGACTAATATCGCCTTGCATATGCACTATCAATTGTTTGAAAATGTCTTACCAAAACAAAACCTTAATAATATAACAAAACTTCTTTAAAAATAAAGTTATCATTTGTATTAAGAAGTCATTTTTTAAAATTTTGTAAAAATAACGCTATTATTTTAATTTTTAATAAATTAAACTTTCGTCGTCTTTAGAAGTAGCTTAATTTGGAAATTTCATAAAAATAAGCGTTTGTGAATAACTTTTTACGCTATGGGTATATCTTTAGATACTGATATTTATTAAGAAGAAAATAAAACTAAAAAACAGTACTATATATCGCCTATCAAAAACAAAATTACGAAAATTGGTCAGTGCAATTGCAAATATATTTTAAAAAAATGTTAAGTAAATCCTCGCAAACATGTGATTATAATTGCATATATCATTCAACACCTCAATCACAGAGACACGTTATTATTATTATTATTATTATTCGATAATATGGAGCATTCAAACATTAAAAAAATAGAATGGAAGGATAATCCATTATTTCGAACGAAACACTGTGATACTTCAAAATCATAATTTTATTTTTAATTTGAAACACTGTTTTATCTTCACAACTTCATATAATAATCTCATAAAATTATTTTATGAGATTATCGCGACAGCTGTTTCGCTTACCTTTGTAAGCATCATCAGATGTTACAAACAACTCTTTTTTCTCTTTTTCTTTTTTATATAGGTACTTTGTATTATATATACAACATGTTTCGGACAACCAGTCCTTCTGCAGTGATACATATTATAAAGATCTTCTTCTTCTTCTTCTTTTAATAGATCTGACGATCTGTGACACAGAAATCATATTTCGTCGGATGATGAGATTCAGCTTTCCCTCCATCTCTTAGGCGGTCTTCCAGGTGGGCGGTGTCCGGAGGGGATTTCATAAAGATACATATTTAATATATTATAAAATTGTTAACATGATCTGACAGATGTTATAAAGATTTATTTTGGGACGTTTATGCTTTTGTTATAACAAATATTATGATTCAGTTTAAAATTTAAAATAGTAATTCAAAGTACTTGTTTGGGTTCAGGTAATTACTTACAACAAAGGAAATAAATCAAAGATTGGACTGGACGTTAAATTTTATTTGATTATTTATGATATTATCATTTAATTTAAAAAATTTCGAGAAAGTTATATTTCTATTATTTTGTTTTGTGTTGAAACTCTTATTTTGTTTGCAAAACCTGTTGAAGCCAACATAATTTGGCGAAACAGCTGTCGCGAAAATCTCATAAAAATAAATTGTGATATGTATAATAACAGTGTTTCAAAATTAAAATAAATAAATAAATCTTGCAGTTAGTTCACAACGATCCTGGCGCGATGCATGTAGGAATAACTAAGTTTTACGGCTCTCCTCCCCGTACAGCGCACGTAAAGCGGTAGGACATAAAACCATTTTATGGAGTTGCCTTTTAATGTTATAAAACAAATGATAACAGTTACCGACCTTGAGTAAGGAAATAATACAAATCGCTAACAGAAGCGGCCAATTACGGCGACCGGTCGCGGCCGTGAAGAAGTTTTTTAACATACACTTTTGTGGATTACTCGTTACGTTTTTTTTTTATTACCATTATGAAGAAGTAAATGTAACATTTACAATCTGTACTTCAAATATATATATAAGACAAGTTGGTGCTTATTCATTTTACTTTAAAACAAATTCATTTATTTTATAATTAAAATACACAAAAGTATTGTAATATTCCTTTATAATATACAAGCTTTAATCTACTTCAATTTTAGATCCATTTTAAGCCGGTTTCGACACCTTAATGCCATTTTCTGGGTTTGTTGGAAGCTAAAAACTACATAGATTTAAACTATTTCTTCTATATTCGCCGTCACTTTGTGTTGTGGATTCACAATTGATTAACTTTTCGATTTATTCAAATGTGAATCCACTTCCCCTCCGCTTTTTCACTCGTCATTATGTATATAAATAATAACTCTCTTTCATTTAACTGTTGAAATTCATACACTAAATAAGGGAAATTGGTGTTCAAACATATTTGTGAAAAGTGCAAAAAGTGTTGTGAAAATACAATGTTTCCAAAAAGTTATTCAAAAGAATTTCACGAAATACATAATATCATGAAGTGAAATAAACCTTTTTCTAAAACAATTCATTAACAACATCAAAAATTATAATATTATATCTTATTGAATAATATGAACCTTTATGGATTTTAAAGGAAACTAATTGTATTTTCGGTAAACGAATTGGACATTTTATTTAAAAATAACAATTTCATACAATAAATGTTTCATTTTTAATTGCATATGATATTAACGACCTTCGTGGCCGATTGGAAGTAGTACAACTGCCACAATGAAGGTCCTGGGTTCGATTGCCGGCTACAGCTGTGGTTGTCACACTGTCTTTGGTCTGGTGTAGAATTCGAGCGACAATAAAATGGCGATATATTAGCTACCTATCATATATCATGAGAATCAATATTATACCTGTACCTTTTACAAAGATTTGGCTCGCACTGTAATTATGCAAAGTGCGTTTGAACAAAATAATAATAATGTAATGTAGATGGTCGTTTGTACTTGGAGTAATAATAATTATTATCAGATACACCAGAATAGAAAGAAACACCCTACTGTAAACGTATTTTAGGACAAAGTTATTTTTGTTTATGAATAAACTAAATACGTTATTTCTGTCTGTTTTAACGTTTAATCTAGTGTTTTAATACCAAAAATTTAAATAGTACATTCTATTGGCCGAATCACTTTAAAACTTCAAGATTAAAAATTGTTTTATTTTTTTATTTTTCGCGACAGCATCATGGGTTGACGAAACAGCTGTCGGGAAAATAATAACTACAAAATTGTTATACCATAAACAGTGTTTTATAATTAAACAGATAACAAATAATTAATTACCAAAAATGACGAGTTATAAATATTACTTCTAAAATGATTGATATACCGTATTTTTCGGACCATAAGACGCACTTTTTTACTTTGAAATATCAACAATAATTGAGTTGTGTCTTATGGTCATAAGCGTCTTATCGTCCGCTAAATTCATAACTCTTTCAAATTTTGTATTATATCTTTGTAAACAATAACTTAGAGCCATGATTTCTTAAACAATGGTCAAAGATGTGAACACTTTGAACTAATAATACTATTGCGGATAAAATAAAGAAAGCCCGAAAAAATATGAAACGACCAAATTATCAGATACCAATAAACGAACGTTCGTATCATGATGATCTTCAATAGAGAGAAATCTAGAGAAGTATATCAGAATAGAACACTGTGTTGATTCATTCTCTCGTAAAATACCCATCTTATAGCGGAACGTTCCATAATATTTATCAGTGATTTATTAAAATGTTTACTTACAGATTTGTATTCTCAATTGCTTTCTGAACTACCGAAAAACATTTACAAGATAAAATTTCAAATTCTGGGAGAAACTAACGTTGAACGAAAATCACTTCGCTACAAAGCTAATTTCGCCGACAGACTTTGCTAAAAGCATTTTAGACTTTTTTTTGAAATTTTTCCTTTGTGATTACTCAGTTCTAACGTCCGATCCTCGGCGGGCAACCATCGATCAACGTCGTGTAGGCGCATGCTAATAATTTACCAAGCCAGCAATAAAACTCCAACAAACTACACCTTCACTTTTATCAGAAAAACAACCGTTTTCCATTGCCTGCTTAGTTAGGCAAAATCGGTGTAAACCGAAAATTTTTATAAATTCAATAATTTTACATTGCAAAATACATGCTAATTGTAATCTTATAACTTTTACAAATAAAATAGAAACACATAATATATATGTAAATGTGTGATATTTTTTCAATATCTTCACTTAAAGTGATAAATTTTCAATAGTCCAATGTTTTGGCCGAAACACTATAAAATTATAAACTGTTAAATTAAAAAACTTTGTTTTATATATCACAATTGTATTTTTATTTTACGCGACTAGCTGTTGCGTAAAATAAAAATACAATTGTGATAGTTTATTTAAATTTGATAATTCTATTTTCAGATTTTTTTTGTATAAACTGTCTGCGTTTCCGTAAGAGTTTTAAGTTTTAAAATTTTAAACTAATATCTTTTTTTCTTCGTCCTCATTGTTGTAGATCTATGTGGTCTGTTTTCCAGAGGGTTGCTCCTCATGTGAGGTGGATTCCTAGCTGTCCTTCCGTCTTTTAGGAGGTCTTTCACGAGGGCGAGTCCCGTGGGGCTGATTATGTAGTGGAATAGTGGGGAGTTTGGTGGTGTCCATTCATTGTGATTGACTGTACCAGTCCCTTCGTTGCCGTCTATTCCATCTTATAATATCCGCAATCTCACATATCTCTCTAATTTTGGAATTCCTCGTACGATCTCTCAGTGTCTTGCCTGCTGTCGTCCTCAGTGTCTTCATCTCGGAAGTTCTCAGAACTTGTTTGGTCCTGACTATGTCTGCCCTTGCCTCAACGTGTTGATACAATGAATATAGTAATCTTCTTCTTTCGGTGTCGTGTCAGGTCCCCCCAACGTTGGCAATCACTACTACAAAGGCATCACTATCCTACGCCACTTGGAAGAGGTTCTGAACACTTGTTATTCCTGTCCACTCTTGATGTTCTGCAGCCAAGATAGCTGCCTTTTACCAACGCCCCGACCTCCCTCCACTTTACCCATCATATCAGTCGAAAGAGGTGGTATATTTCTTCCCTTAGCACATGACCCAAATATGAGACCTTTCTAATTTTCACACTTGACAATAGCTCTCTATTGGCTCTGGTTTTCTGCAGTACGTCTGCATTACTGACCCTATCGGTCCACGGTATATCCACATCTCGAACGCTTCCAACCGGTTCATTACATTTACTTTCAGAGTCCAAGTTTCGCAGCCATATAGTAGAACAGACCATTAATATTTCTTTGTAGGAGTGGATGAAGAATAGTGAAGTCGCCCAAATGTCACCCATTTGGTCTTCTTTACGTTAATTTTCAAGCCCAGATCCTCTCTTACTATATGCATTTTATTTAGGAGTTCTTGAAGATCGGGTATACTATCAGCTAAAATAACCGTGTCATCAGCATACCTGATGAATATAGAAAAGCCTCCTATAATTAATAAAATACATATTTTAGCCCCTTGGTGACATTAAGGACCTGGAAGACTCCGAACCGACTGAGACGCGTTGGCAGATCCAGTGACAACTTGGAAAGATGGAGAATACTTCATTGTGAAAGGACGTACGGCATATGCAGCGTAGAGCAATCTATGCTGTACATATTGCAGTAATACAATTGCACAGTCGTCCGACCAACGGACTTAAGGGTTAATAATATATCAGGTAAAATAAGAATCATGTGAACAGGCAATAGATACTTAGTTGTCATTCTCCCGACAAGACGAAAGTAGACGAGAATATATATATTATTCATAAACAAATAAATTCAAAAGGGGTCCAGCCAAAAAAATCCTTAATATAAAATCTTTTTAATTTCTTTAACAATTGTATTATTTTTTTTATCGGTTTGGTCAGCATCTCTGACATAGAGAGAAACGTGCCATGACTAAATTTACCAATTACTGAAGAGCAGCCTTGTTTAAAGTCAGAAAAATCGACGAGCGTACGTTTTTACGGTCTATGAATTAAAAGAAACTCTAAAAGTATGTCATTATAGAAATGTGTGGTTTTTCATCCTTTGCCTACTCCAACAGAGAAACGGCGTGATGGTTAGTTAGTTTATAGTTCAGAAAAAAATGGAAGAGAGAGGGAAATGGAGAAAGTGGAAACGCTCTTATTAATTGCATACGACTATTTTATTTATTAAAACAAAATGGTTTTTGAAATAAAACGTTCAATTTTTGGCCGCCTGCTTTGTATAGATCATACTTCATATGCTCTTAGCCTATATTTCATACTACGTGATATACGCAACGTAACGTAATATGGGTACAATGATGATGAAGCATATTTTTCATGCACATGTTATCAAGCGTTGACATGCACAATTTTCGTTGAATGATATATATTTGTAAACAGAAAAATCACATTGCGATTCTCTATAATACGTCAAAGTGCAGTGACGCAAGATGAATATTTCAAATATTAATATATAAAAAAACGAATTTATGGAACATAATTACAACAAGAATAAAAGTGATATTTATTTTAAAGTAGTAAATTGAATCAATGAAAGAGGTTTACCGCAATAAATGTAATTTATTATTAAATGTTGTGTTAAATAAAAAATATATGTGTTTCTTCAATAGTGATATATTGTTTAATCTTCCCTCACGTAATGTGAATAAATTTATGTAAATGAAAACAAAGAAATTTAAATAAATTCATTCAGTTGTTTGTAACTCCTGATGATGCCAACATCAGTTGGCGAAACAGCTGTCACGACACTCAAAAAGTAAATAATAAATATTGTCATACCATAACAGTGTTATAAATTTTAAAAGTTAATAAATATTTGTCTTTTTATTTTTTATATACTTTGTACATACAACACTAACTTTAAAAAAAAATTACAAATCAGACATGTTTCGGACAACCGGTTCTTCTTCAGTGATAAACATTTAAAATGTTTACATATTTGTAAACCATTTTATAATATTTTAAATGTGTATCTTTATAATATGTATCACTGAAGAATGACAGGTTGTCCGAAACATGTCTGATATGTAATTTAATTTATTTTAAAATTAGTGTTTTATATACATAGTAAAAAAAAAGAAAAAGACAAATAAAACATCTACAAAAAAAGTATGGCGAACACAAAAGAAACGTTAATAAATATACTCATTTTTAGAAGTTCACTGAGAGCAAAATGTTAGTAAAATCCACTAAAACTTTCATGAAATCGGTAGTGAAAAGATTATGGCATATTATAATCGTTGTCAATCTAAATAAAATAAATAATTATTTTGAGTGTAATAGTACAAAATTAGTATAACCTTTCAGTTATGTATGTAATGTTTTATGAATGCAAGTAGCTTGGACTATCTCAAACCCTCCTATCATCCAATGTTTTTACAAAAGGTGAGAAATAAGGGTGGTAAATTTTTTTTACACAAAACGTATTATTTCTTTTAACAAAAGCTAGGGCCGTCTCTGATTTTAATAGTACCTACCTGCCGAAGTTGTGAGAGAATTTATGTGCCCCAGATCCGGAGCCACTTTTCAGGGCGGCGTCAATTTATTTTGCATATCGAATTATTTCCATCATAATGGCGTGTCACGGGAGCTGCAAAATTTTTGCAGAGCATTCAGAAATTGTTGTTGACTGTTTGCACTGGTAACACTGTCGCCTCTCCGTGATAGATAGTTTTGTGTGAACAGATATGTTTACATGCTGAGGATGATGGAACATCAGTAAATATGCTACGTATAACATCTACACGTTTCCTTAAGTGGCTGTGCAGCAAACTATTAATAAGATTCCTTGTACATACTTTCTTAATAGATAAACCAATTGGGATATATAATATCAGGTTGATTTTTAAATACATATTTATGCAAATTATTAACAACGACTTCCACTTTTGTCTTAATTTCGACAATGAGCCTAGAGAAACCGGTCGCTGCGAGAAAATACTCGCAAATAGAGAAGTCACTCTATGGTATGACATTATCGAACTTTATTAAATAACTGCCATCATTTTTGTCTTTATTTCAACAGCGACGAGGTTTCGCCAGGCTGGTTGACATCGACAGACCGTTCTGTCGATGTCAGCTAGCCTAGCGAAACCAGAAATAAAGACAAAAGTAGAAAATATGATCATTACATTATTTTTAATACACATTAATTCATGCGCGTGCATGACACGATGTATGAATGTTGAGGAAGCGAGAGAAATATGTCAGGAAAGAAAAGTGTGGCAGTCCATTCTTTCTGCCTACCCCTTCGGGGAGACGGCGTGATGGTTAGTTAGTTAATTCAGATAAACATGGCATGACCAAAATGGTTAATTTCTAAAAGACTGCCATATTCGAAGTCGGAACAAACAACGATCGTGCATTTACCGTGTCTGAATGTAGAAGATGCGCGAGAGTTATGTCAGGATAGAACAGTGTGATGGTCCACCTTCTCTGCCTTCCTCTTTTGAAAGCCCTGCGAGCAAGAAACAACCACGATAAAAGAGTTTACTTTGTGTTTTTGATAATTATCTAACACAAATATTTTTTTTATAAATTATTCTATGCAACTGTTATAGTGTATATTTTAGGTTTCATTTATTTTTTTTTAATTTTAGCACATCTCTAACAAATGGCAATGGCAAATGGCAATACGTTCAATTTTTTTTTTTTGTCATATTATGTGTAATTGTTCCTTCTAATAACTGTTATTATTATTATTATTTATTTTTCCACCTTCAATATGTTCTCCTATAAATAGTAACTAACCGTTATTTTAATTAACTTTAATTAGGTACCTAATTCAATTCCAGTAAAACTTTAAAATTATACAAAAGAAATTATTCAAATTGATATAGGAATAAATACACATAAAAGTTCGAAAGATCACGAAAATTTAACAGTTGATATATTATTGTAACACCTGATGATGTCAACATAGACTGACGAAATAGCTGTCGCGAAAAATAAAAAAAAAATACAATTGTGATACATAAAACAAAGTATTTTTTAATCTCACAGTTCAGAATGTTAAAGTATCATAGTGTTTCGGCCAAAACAATGGACAATTTATACTTCGTATTAAAGTTTGTTAAAATCAATTAATTTAAAAAATATGAAAAAGAAAGCTGAAAAACAAATCTCACGACCAAAACAATCAATAACTTAAAGCATCCATGTCTGAAAAATCGACAAGCGTGCATGTCACGAAGTCTGAATATAGAGAAAGCTCAAGAGGTATGTCAACATAGAACAGTGAGGTAGTCCATCATTTCTGCCTTCCTCTCCAGAGAAATGGCATGATAGTTAGTGAGGTTTTATTACTATTATTATAATTTTGTTAAATAGCTCTTTATACCATTATACTGCCAACCAAATCGATGTAAAGGGTATAACTATTATATTGATTGTTTTGACATGCGATAAGTAGCTAATCTATAGCATTTTATTGTCACGTGCATTCTTCATTGGACCAAAGTCAGTGTGAGAATCACACTGACATTGCCGGGAATCGAACCCAGAATCTTCGGTAATGTCGTCAGTCGGTATTTTTTTATTAGAGATATCACTGATGGTGTTTAAATATATTTTTGTATTTTTATTATAAACGATTAAATTCTATTGCTCTTAAACCTTTTTTAAAATTATTATTACAATAAAATGAGTTTTATTTGCAGAAATTCACTGTTTATAATAAAAATAAAAATTAGTTTAGTTGCATCTGCGAATTTAGCTTCCACTGGTTTCGGCAGCTTGCTGCCATCTTCGTAATATTGTTATAAATCTTTATAATTAATAGTCATACCCTTAATAACATTTCATTATGTATAACCTACCAATACTTTATTTAATACAAAATTATATTTACAATTACTTAACACCAAATACATTGGATAATATTGTATCATTCAATTTAAATCCCACCGTTAACAAAAAAAAATCCAGTTAAATAACGTTGATGTTTTTTGGATCCCAGAAAATGGAAAATAGAAAAAGAACATGTGGAATTAAATTGAGTATATAATATTTTATAAAGCCTTTTTTAGTAATTGTTTTCATGGTTTTGATTCATTGAATATTAAATTATTTTAAAAATCATTAAAAAAATTAAAAACAAGGGACGATTTACCTCAAAGAAGCAGACAGTAAAGACGATCACCAAACATATGGAAGGATAACTCTCAGGTCACTGCTCAAGAAGGAACTTGACACAGATACTAACAGCCAAAAGTCCTGAAAACCAAGAAGCAGGAGAAGAAAAATTAGTTTTATTTTATCATAAAACAATATTAATGCTAATACCCTTTGAAACAATTGTTTTGAACACCACGCTTTGTGTTGTAGATCACGTTGATAAAATGTATTATTTAAAATAAGTAAATAATACGAGTATATGTTGAATATAAAATGACAAAAGCATTGGAATGTATTTGCTCTAATAAGACGATTTTACGTTTTGATTAGAAAGTGTGTTCCTGAAATATTGATGTTTTTTCATGTATAGAAAAAACGTCAAACCTCATCGTTTGTGGTTTGTACTTACGCGGGTATATGAAAATAAACATGGAAAAGTTTGGATCAAATTTAACTGTCAAAATAATATTTTGTGTTTGGGTACTTTATCTGCTTATTCTGATTCCTATCAGCCCTGACATGCGCCTCCCGTGCTCTGCTGACGAGTCACGAAACTCTCAAATATGTCGGAAAACTTTTTCATTTTGTATTTTCCGATGAATAAAAAATACAAAACACGCGTCCCAAAATTTCACGGAGGTACTATAAAATTGATAAGGTACCATTGATCAATTAAGACACTTGCAAACACTTTAATTATTTATAGAATGGATATTGAAAAAAAAATGCAAAAATTCATTGATAATAATATAAAGTCGACCTTCGTGGCAGAGTGATAAGAGCTCTGACTTCCATACCGAAGGTCCTGGGTTCGATTCCCGGCGATGGCAGTGTGATTGTCACACCGTCTTTGATCTGGTGTAGAATTCTCGTGACAATAAAGTGGCGATAGATTGGCTACCTATCACATGTCATAAGAATCAATATAATAGCTAAAATAAATTGTATACAGTAATTGGGTTCAAACAACCTGTTGTATACAAGGAAAAAAAAACAATCAAAACCCCCTCAATTGCCTCCTTATATCAACTACGTGGATCCAAAAAAATATTCAATTTTGTAAGTTATGTAAGTAAAAAGATGATAATCATTTAAAATTGTGTTTTTTGTTGTGCAAAATCTTTAATGGTATGTGTTTTTAAAGCTTTATATAAGAAACCGGAGAAATAAAGCTCGACAATTCCATATAAAAGAGAGAATACCAAAACTCTAAAGGTTTTGAAAGTTAAAACATAATTTACTTTAAAAAGTTACATTATGTATGACCAAAGTATAAATGTATGTATCTGTAAATGGTTGATTGACTTATAAAGCGCATCGTAAAGTAGAAAAATGTTGAATATTGTTGAGTGAATTTGGAGTTACGTAATTAATTAAAAGTGCGTTAGTTTTGCCTCGTTTCCTCTAGTTTTCTTCCCGCACTTGTATTTTCCAACACGGCCGATTAATAAACACATTTCCCAAAAGTTTCGGCTGAACAATTTTAAAAGCGAAAATATTGCGTGTCATATGGTTGTATAGCTATCAAAAGTCTGAAGGAATTACGTTGTATGAGTATTAGGTAATATAAAATTATATATTAAATTACCTAGGTATGTATTACCGCTACCTTATCTTTAATTTAGACCTTTTCGCTAGCTAGTTTCAAGCGCAGCACAACATATTGTTGTATATTTTATATAAAACTAGCATTTTTTTATAGGACACGTATATCCAAAATTCATGAATTCAGTATGCCCCATGAATCTTACTCTTGAGCGGTTATTTATTGATAAAAGCCGATCAATATTGTTCATATTTCATTCTCTTCAACTACAAAAAAGGAAGATATCATTTCTTACATTTTATTACTATGATATTATTTATTTTTTCTTGAACAATGATGTAAAACTTCATATTAAATTATTAATATGTATGAAAAAACGATAGTTTTCAAGGAGTTTTATTATAATATTTATGTATGACATGTTTCTCCCTTCAAAAGCATTTATCAAATGTCGATTGTCATTATGCTTAGATTGGTTGTCAATAAGACATTTGACAACACCTTAGAAGGGCGAAAAATGTCATACATAAATATTATAAAAAAACTCTTTGAAAACTATCGTTTTTTCATACATATTAATAATTTGTTACTATGAATTTCAGGAAAGATCAGTTAATTTTCACAATTGGGGTGTATTTAAGAATTGTGAATTATATTGCCACGTGTATTGTTACTATAACTGTAACATCAGGGGCCCTTGGAAACGACACAAAGTCAGCCAAACCTTCCACTACAACGGCAAGATACGGCAAGATACAACGGCAAGATACGGCAAGATACAACGGCAAGATACGGCAAGATACAACGGCAACGAAGGAAGAAACGGCAAGATACAACGGCAACGAAGGATAAGAAAAACACAATTTTTGACGTTGCCCTTGTGATATACAAAAAAATTGTCATAAATACGAAGAAGAATAGAATAAACAATAATTCATAATCACTTTATTTATAGCACAGATCGACCTTTCTCGTAACCAATATAACTTTAAAATTATAAAAATATTTTAGTTTATGTTATGACAGTATATTATAAACCAAGCTAATAAAGTCGGTCACAATAGAAACAATGATGAATTTCCTGCACGAAATTTAAGTAAGAACATCAGAATTTTTTTTTCATATTTTCGTTATCGTTGCATCCATTTCGTTACGAGTATTATAATATATCTTCAATATTTTTCACTTAATATCCGTACATTATGTACAACGCCCCTCCACGCGCGGTCAGAACATCATATAACTCAAATCCTCATGATCCATAATAATTATACTGTTATATGTTTTATGTATTGATAACATGCGATCTTTTTATCAAGTTGCGTGCCAGGGTTTTTTTCCCTGGACCTCCCCTCCTGCCCGAGAGACCCGTGTAATATATTAATATCTTTCTGTAAAAAATACAACTAAATATCGGTGGCCATGATCCAAATAGGGAATTGTTGTCAGGAACGACATCTTTAAAACACGAACGGGGGTACGTTTTGAAAATAAAATATATCGTATCTCCAGTAATGAAATTTTATGTACAGCCAAAAACAAGTAAAATTATTGGAAATATTTTTATATGTAGCCACTTAGTAATAATGACGTGGGTGCTTTAAGAATATAAAGATATCTAATATATTTGAAATATTAAACATACCGAATATGGGGAATATGCTATACAATTATTTTTAATGAACCTTTTCAATATCGTGAAATGTAAAGATATTATATTAATGTGAAATCCTTTATACTTTACAAACTAAAATGCAGATTGGTTTTTGTCGCCTAGAAATCGGGTTTTATAAAGAGTAATTGAAAAGTAGAAAAAACAATTGAAGTAAATTATATATTGATGAAAATGACTATTTTATAGAACGCCTCCTTGAAAGGGCATTTATAATAGCTTGCATTAATTTTGACCATCATTTTGAAATCAAGAATAAAAAAATTTACCATTAACAAATAATTTTAAAAAAATTGAAAAATTTTAAAATCTCGAAATTTTAAAAGTAAAAAAGTGTAGAAAAATATCATCCACAATCCACTTCCTACATATTCCCTTTTAGTATATAATACGTTTAGAACATTTTCTTATTATAATTCAACGAAAAAATATTGATGTTACGTTTTCACATCTTTGTTTATTTTTTCAATTATTATTCCACCTTTATTATAATTGTCTTTCACTTGTCGAACCCTTTTCTATTAATGTTATTTTCTTCCCCGTTAATTTCTCCTAATTTTGTTTGACTCATCAATATTGAATTTCTGTCACTGAACCTAACTACTGTTTTTTCCCATCTTTATTATAATTATTTACAATATTGAGTGTAGTTTGTGATGTTTCTTTTAGTTGATTTAGTACCTGACGATGCTTTGCAAACATCGGTTAGCGAAATAGCTGTCGCGACAAAATATAATTAATTGTGATATTTATTGCAAAGTTTAACAATTTTTTTTATTTAAAAAATAAATTAATTAAAAAAGTGGATATGAACAGTGATGTTAAAAGATCTTCCAAAATGGAAAAAATTCATTTGAAAATCGATTTATTATTTATCAACGAATTTTTTAATGTATAAAAAGGAATACAAACAACAAATCAAGAACTGGATTTTTAAGAACAAAGGTTACCAAAAGCAGTAAACTCAAATTTATTTGAGTAAATATTGTATTCAAAAAGTTTGAGTACAATGTTTCAATAAGAAATATATTATATTTAATGAAGCTATTGAATAGTATTACTTTTACTCTAATTTTCAAATCCACTCAACTCTAAATGCACATAAACTTCTAGATTCTGCATAAATTAAAATTATAACCAATTGTTGTAACATTAAAGGATAATCATATATAATGGAGCAATACAGTTTGTATAAACATTATTAATTGGAATGTAAAACTTTTATCTCAAGTTATGGAAATATCATAATGAATTCATTTCACGTGTTTCATTAACATCATGTCAACATTACGTCATCAACGTATTCATTTATTTACGAACTGAAATAATAATTGCGAGCTGATTGCTTTTTGTGTCAGACCGCTAAAGGATTTTAAATATGGATATTTTTGATTGAGGCACGTTATGCAAGAGGTGCATAATTAATAATTTGAATAACCGAAATTAAGCTTGTTGATAATGTATCATTATTTTATAGAATAATTATTATCTTCAACTCTGCGTTTACAATTAGTACAAAATTTAATGCAATTAATAAATAAAACATGTTCTCTCATATAGATTGGGCACAAACGCAATAATAACAATCGGCGAACGTGCATGTGACGGTGTGGGAATGTAAAAGAGGCGCGAGAGTTATGTCAGATAGAACAGTTTGGCGGTCAATCCTCTTCGCCTATACCTGCAGGGAAACAGCGTAATGGAAAGTTAGTTAGTTAGTTACTAATAGAAATTTTTCGAAAATCACTAAGATATTCGGATAATATAAATGTGATTACATAAAGTTAATTCATCTGAAAAGATTTCATTTAAATGTTTAATTTATTCATCATGGCGTAATACTAGAGTTTGTAAACTCATATAAATATCTAGGATGTATAATATGTTCAATGAGAGATGGGACCATAGTCAATAAATCAAATGCCGCATTGAGTAAGCACGTGGAGCCTTCGTTAAGATGCAAGACATCCTGACCAATAAAGACTTTCCCTGGATCTCAAATTGCGTATTGTTGTTATATGTTTCCAGGGTTGCTATTTGGCATGAAAACCTGGACACTGACTGATGTGACAGTGAGGAGAATTCAATCATTTAAACTCTAGATAAATAGAAAAATACTTTAAATAACTTGGAGAGTAAAAATTTGCAGATAGATTTTTCTCCAACAGATTTAAAAACATCTGGAATTGTTCGAAAGTATAAAAACAAAAAAACTGCAATACTCTGGTTACGTAATGAGAGGAGAAAAGTACCAACTCCTGCAACTGATAATTCAGGGCAAAATACCAGGAAGAAGTGGACTAGGTCAGAGAAGAACATCTTTTACAGCGCAAATTAAGACAATGGTCCAAAAGTAGCGCCACATCGCTGTTCAAAGCCGCAGTCAACAAGGTGGAAATAGACCTGATGATCACTATACTACACAGCGGAGATGGCACTCAAGAAGAAGAAGAATATTTGATAATGCCCCCGTAAGATGAAATTTCGTGCTTTCCCGAAAATTTTCGTCAAATTGACAATATTATTATTTCCTCTTCGCTATTTAGACGAATACCACTAATAATCATTATTATTTAAAAAAAGATCCTGTAGGGTCTGAGAAAAATAAATGTTACATAACTCTGTATTCAATAGAAATAACATTGAGTTTACTTTTAATAAATCATTAATTTTTATAAAGTAGAAAATAAAATGTACTTTTTACGTTTTCTCACAAATTAAATCATAATTCTGACGGAGTTGTGCTTTTCCGTATTTATTTATCGTTCTATTTTCACTTATGGTATGTACTTGTATACCGATCCTTAGTTCATATAAAATATATTTAAACAATATGGAATTTTGGCACTAGAGCAATGTGAATGATATGCTTGTTAATCTTTCGTTCTACTCTGTTGCAATTTTTTAAATAATAATAAAGATTGAATATAAGAATAAATATTGCAAAATTAACTTTTTCGTATGAAAATGAGAAAGACGCTGCTGGCCCCTATAGATGGTACGAGCTGTACAGCGGAGATGTAAAATGTATTTAGGGATTACATCCATCAATTATTTTCGCTCGGTTTGGATTTCACGAACCAAAAAAAGTCTACAAATGAATATTGTCCCTTCGTATTTTCTCTCGGTAAGTGCATTCGAGAATAAATTATTCTCTCGTGTCGTACTGCGATAAAGATAAAAGATGTTTCCAGTATTTTTTTTTGGAAGATTTCGTACTCCGATGTAACAATTCGTTTGAGTATTGAATCAGAAAATCTTTTCGCATGACTCAAAGGGACACAGCAAAAATTATTATAACTTTATTTCGACTTATGTATTTACAGTTGACAAACTGATTTATCGACTTTAGATTATTTAAGGACTCAAGTGAATATATTAAAATAACATAATTAGCACGAAAACGTAATTTTAGATAATCTTAAGGCGTTAACACTGTGAAATTCCATAAAGACGAATGTTTTATGAACACTGTTATTTTCATTTTTGAGTTTATTTTTCTCGACATGTTTCGAAGTCCTACGCTTTTATTATCAGGAGAAAGATATAAACTTGTATTTCAGTTTATATCGTTCTCCCAATGTCGAGAAAAATAAACTAGAAAAAAGTGGAAAAAGCGTATTTTAATTCATAAAAAATACGAAATATGTACACGATTCAAATATAATACTAATATTATTTTTATTTTTATTATTTTTTCTCCACTTCTGGATATAGGGCTCTTTTAAACTCTTCGAAAATTTTCTATCTTGGGCTATCCGTTGCCATATTATTAGTTATTCCAACGTTCTTGCTAAACTTTATTCTATGATGTGAGAAATTTTATGTTTTGAAGACGCAATCAGTAGTAACATATATCTATTCAAATTTATCTTTGACTCTTGTGAAGCTCGGCGGGAACGAAACCGGTTGGTTTATAAAACGAAATAGGTAAAGTGGTGTATGAACTAAATATCCAAGTTTTTAAAATTGTATATAAATATATGATTAAAACCGGTTAAATTAAATCACTAATTTCAGTCACCGAAAGAAATTATCAGATTTATGTTAACTCATTCTCTGAACGAACACTTACTACTATGATATTAAAATATGCTAATACCTGCCAGGATATTACAAGAATCATCTCTTTTGTAACAAACTTTAATATTTAGCGAATATTTCAATCGTTTTCAATAATCTCACAGGATAATCATTATTTCAATGGAATGAATTGTATAATTCAAGGATTACTTGCGCGGAGCAAGGACGTCGAATCTCTTGGCTGGCTTGTGAATTTTTTGTACAATTGTGTTTAAGGGGGGAGACCATACCGAGAATTCTCTCGAATCAGTCCGCCCGCACCCCGCCGCGCCGCCAGTTAATTCGCGGCTCAATGGTTACGCAACTCGCGGAGGGTTTTACGATCGACACATTTGTTACATCTTTTTCATTATCACCGCTGCCGTGATGAATCGTAAAGCGGACGGACAGGGGACTGTTATGATGATTATTTCCATTCAGGCTCCGGCCCCTTGCCGCTAATCTTGAGCAGTCCTTGTGCAGGGAATCTAATGTAATGTTTCGGCTCGAAATCTACAGCAGCTGGAAAAGTGGGAAATTTAAACTTTTTAGCAAAGAAGTAGGAACGAGGAAAGTCGACTTAACGCAAAGGGGGTTTATAAAAAATATCTACTCTACTTGAAAGTAAAAAAAAAGTTATAAACATAACTAACTATCACGTCGTTTCTCCGGACAGTTAGGGAGAGAAGATTGATCGCCATACTGCTTTGCCCTGACATACCTTTCTAGATTCCTGTACAATTATACATCGTAACATGTACGCTCGACTCTATCGTGATGTCTATCCTCGGGTGTAAATATAATATGTAAATAATCAGTTATATATTTATTTATACTCGTATATGTACTTGTAGATCTCTTAAAATTTGAAAAATCTCTTAAAGTGTTTATAAATAGGTGCCTTTGCTCAATGTTTAAGATCTATTGACCCCAAACAGTGTCAAATGATGTTCTCTTGATCATGGCAGGCGAAAAGCCAGTCAGAAAACAAGTTGCTAGACGCAAATGGCTGTGGATCAATCACACCCTGAGACGGAACCCAGCCTGCATCGCTCAAGGTGCACAAGACTTCTCCCCTAAGAGGAAGCGAGGCAGACATAGAGCCACCTGGAGAAGAGCCCTGCAGGACGAGGTCAAACAGCAAGCCTCACTTGGGATGATGTTAGGCATCAGGCATGCGAAATAATCGGGTGGAGAAGTTTCATGAGGCCCTATGCACCACGGAGGTGTGACAGGACAATAAGGAGAAGAGAAGAAGATATTTATACCCGAGGATGGAGATCACATTCGAAACATTATCGTGTTTAATATTATATATTTATTGAATAAAGATATTTAATAAAGATAATCAAATGATTTTACTGAAACCTCTTGATGGAAGTTCATTTTAAATAATAATTAAATAAAACGATATTTTTTTAACTACTTTCACTTTTGTCTTTAT